>JAQIWU010002074.1:0-13517 GCA_034696445.1 Isotomiella minor
ATTCTGTGCACGGATGAACGAGTCTTCTTTCTTTTATGTGGAGTTATCTTTTTCTTTTAATAATCTCATGCATAAATATTACCACTACTTTTTTACTTCAGGTGTACCAAATGGATGAAGCTCTACTACACTCGACTGAAGAAGAAAGAAGGATACGATGTATGTGGTCCTCCTCGTTTTTACATTTTATTTCACTACATTAAATCAACTGCTTTCTTTCTTTCTTACTTACACCGACACTGGGGAACCGAGGCTATACTTGAAAACAAGAAAAAAGATAATGGATGGAAGAAAGAAGTGATACTTACATTGGGTTGGAGGCATTCCAGTAAATGTCCGGTAGCTTAGAACATCCAGTCTCCTGAAGAGAGTCGAACACATAAAGCAGGAAAGAGAAGAGGGCCAAATAAATCCCTATCGGCCCCATGTCGGTCGTCTCGTCTCTTCTTCCTCACATTTAATTCAATTCAAATTACTAAGATGGTCCTTTCAAACAACTCACACTGTGTCACTGCCACTGCTGTGCTTATGCACACGGAAGTTCAGTAAAGGTAGTACACTTGGAGAAGTAGTTGGTTGCAAGTAGTGTCCAAGTGCTCTAATTGGTGAAAGGAGTGCACTATGTCTTGTTGATTTGATTTATATTTCAATTCCTAGGTATCCTTAAACTCGTCTTTATGAAAGTGATTTGTCTTGCCTCAAAAGTTTGACTAAAAAAGATTACCTTCGGAAGAGAAACTTATAGCACTTTGAGAGAAAAGAGGATTTAGGCTAGCATTCGTTCAACTCCATTAAAAAGATTTGAAAAAAGTAGACGCGAAATTGATTTTGAACTTTTAATAGGATTAGAAAATTATTTAAGTAGGATTAATTAAGTGAAAGTACTCACTAGAGGCTCATTGATACCCTATACCGTCGGTGGTAGTTTAGTTTATGAGGCAACGATCTAATGAAAAAGGAAGGATGAGATCGATCGAATATTTTTTCTTATACTTAAACAGTCAACGCTTGTTTTTGGTATTAATTTTTGTGTCCTGTGCCCAATCTATCCAACTCGGAAGAACGTAATTAAGCAAGCACTTTGCTTTCTCTTCTTTTTCCACTTCACTTGCTTATCTATCTCAGAAAACAACGCTGTTGTTACGTGTCTATCTTCTATAGATCTGATGTTGCTGTTGTTGCTATGTGTGTGTGTGTGTGTGTGTATTAATTGTACAACTTTTTTATAGTAGTTATAGATACTTTCTCCATCATCCTTCCATCCGGTGGTGGATCCTCATCTCTTTCTTCTGCTTCATTCCGTTCTGCTCGATCCATTCACTCACTCTCTCCTCCTCTCTTGCCTTGCTTTGTCTCGTTTTCTTCTTGATTGATTGATTACACTTGATTAATGTTCCCCACCAACCAACCAACGAAAAAACACCCTTTGAGGACGTTAGGTTGGAAACTTTTAGTACCCTCACTTGAATCGTTACGTAGCGAGGGGACATAGGTAATAACTGAAGTGAAGTATTGTCTGTGTGTTTACAGTCACTGCACACCACGACATTATATTGTCACTGGAGAACGAAGACGAGGGAGGAGAGGACCACGCTTGCTGCTTTCATCTATCATCTACTCCTCTTTCCTTCCTCTTGGCTTGGTCCTTTCATTTAACCTGGAACGCTGTAAAACAGATAAGGAAAATAATGTTAGGTATTTACACTTTCTTTTTATTCAATTTTTGGAGAGGGAGATTTTGAACCCCCTAAAAATTAGAGCGGATGATGATACCTATTTTGAGTATGTTTGAATTGACAATATTCAGACGCACTAATGTCAGCTAGCACAGTTTTTTAAGAACATGTTTTCCAGAAACGGTTTCCTTACAATAAGCTGGTCTTAGCACTAAGAGGAGATCAAGTGTGGGTGGATAGTGGAGAATTCTTTCCCTAACAAATAATTTCGAGTCATTTTCCTGTAAATACTAATTGAAGACAGCGGAGGTGTAATGGAGAAAAGAGTACATTTTATTTTATTATTCTTCCCCTCAATACCTGAAGCTTTCACTCCTCACCTTCCATTATCAAACACCGAACTCCACTCTATTGTCTTCGTAAGTATGTTTTGACACTTTTTCCAATAGAGGAAGAAAAAGCCGTTTTGACTGACACCATTGTCACATCCACTTCACACGACGCAACTCATTCAATTCTCCTCTGTCTTTGTCAGTACTGTATAATCCCATCCCTTTGTTACTTTCCTCAAGTATTCTAACATCGTTTGGACTTACATAAACTCACAACTCTTTGTTTTCCCCTTTTCTACTTTTTCAACAAGAGATTGTGGATATATACTTTGGATACTTTATGACTTTTCAAAAAGTTTAACTTCACTTCTACCCAACTCAACTTTTATTCTTTCTCCAACTTGTGTATCTTTGTTCCCCTCTACTTATCTCACTCCAACAGATATGGATACATAGTTTGCCACAGTCGGCGTGTGATTACCTATGTATAATATTTATGTTTCTGCACCAAGTATACCAACTACACTAAAGTAAAGAGAAGGTGAAAGTAAAATGTAGTTCATTGTAGCCAGTGAATAGTACGTAGGGTGTCTGTATGCGACATAGCCAAACACACGAGATCACACTACGTAATTCACATAAGAAGGAGAAAGTTCTAAGCCAATGCTAGGCTAAAGTAAACTAAACTCTGCTAAATAAAGTAAAAAAGACAGATGGTCCCAAGAACCGTCGGGAAGCGAAGACGTGGAGAAAGTAGAAAAAGAAGCTGGAAAGTTATAAATAAAGACAATTTAAAACAATCATTCCTTTCTTTTACTTACATAAAAAGTGTATTAAAAGACGCAAACAATAAGTACACTCAATTTTTGAATTCTAAAACACAGTGCAGTACTATTGGACGTTCTCCAAGGGTGTTAGCTCCCATGGAGATATATGCATATGCCATTGTCGCCTGTCTGTCTGACGGTTCCACTGTTCACAATAAAAAAAATCAAAATTTGAAAGATCCAAGTTTTTTAATGTAATGCCTTTCACTCCTATGTCACTAAATGGAAGCATGAAAGTGTAAAAGTTAATGGTCAATACCTACCCACATCAATGCTGATGTTTTAAACCTCATAATATAGAAATTAAGGAAACTTAAAGTCCCTTGGACCCTTTCGACAGATATTTTGGCATACGATTTTGGTATAGTCATAGTACCATAGGTTTATTTTTGTTATTATTGGGTTTGTTAGGCAAACATAAGCATAATAGACAAACTTTTTATTACTCGAATTTCACGAAACGCGAAGATACACTTTCTATCTTTCTCCGACTTACTTTCAAAGTAAAGAAGGGATGTCTGCACATTATTGCCGTTATTATATAAAAAGTTCCAAACTTTTTTTGGAAAATAATAAAGACGGCAAGAAAGAAATAAGTGAACTCTCTCTCAATTATGGGACACCCTCTTAAAAAGATGTTTTATCTGAATAAACCTGCTTATGAATAAATAGAGTGGGAAACCGAGGTATAGAAAAGAACTTGAATAGGAATGTGGGTGGATATGGATAATTAGCTTCATTATAAGAGTTTTCTAGCTGTCCTCCTACTCAATTTTTTTCTTTTATTACTCACATTCTTGGTTCTTTTTTCTCTGGAAAACGAACTTACTTAACAGTTATCTTTTCTACGTGAGACAATTAATTTTGCTGGTTCCCTGTCAAATAATGCTCAAATAATGATGGTCTTCCTTCACTATGTAGGAGCTCCGAATTGTAGACAAACAAAAACTTTGCTTACTCCACTATTAGTTACATGAAAAGGGCTCAACGCCTTTTATTTCCGGAAAGGTCACGTCATGTTATCATTATCATGCCGTAAATCATTAAAGTGTCTGTGTATTGATGAAATAACAAAGACGCTTGTTTGGAATAAGGGAAGCTAAAGTAGAAAAGAAAAGAGGGAGTCCCTGTGAAAATCAACCTACACCAAGTGAAAGTACCAAATTAACTAAGAAACGAGCAGATATGAGGAAACATACCTCGATCTACTTATTTCCCCGAATAATAATAAAAACTGTTTATTTTTCCCTTGCGCGTTGTCTTCCTCCTTTCCCTTCAACTTTACTCACATCTGCTATATGCGTGTCCATTGCTTTCTAAACCATACTGAAACAAAATAAGTAACTTAACGAAACTCCACTAATTCAAACTAAACTAAAGCAATACAGAACACTTCCCAACAGTAGTGGCAAAGTCAGTCCAAAGACAGGAAGAAAGCAAGATGAATGAATGAGAGAAAGAAAGAAGAAATCGAATCGAATCGCTAAGTCATTTAAGCAATAGAAAAGAAGTAAAGAAAAGGAGAACAAGCAAAGGCAAGCAAGCGAACGAGAAATAAAAGTCTTCTTCTTTTGCACTATTCTGTCTTCCTCTGACTCCAATTCCAATACTACTACTGCCTATTTGGGATAAGAGACTTGGAGAAAGTCTTCGAGTTTAGTTGGGTGAGGGCTACCAGGGCAAAGTCGGTGTAGTACGTGGTGTATGTGTATTCTTGAGTAATATAAATAAATGTCTTTAACAACTCGAGCAAGTCAAGTCAAGCACTTGAGAAGCAAACCCTTTTTGTCTCCTTCTTCTTATTATATGATAGCATTTGCTTATTATTATCATCATCATTATTACTATTTCTCTCCGGGTCACTACTTCAAGATACGCACTAGAGGACCCTTATTATTATCTCACTATGCTTGCTTGAGAATCATCATCAAGTTCAAATCGACTGTTATTGTATTATTTCAGCCTCGACTTGATTTGACTATTTGCGTACCACCCACTGCAAAGCACACAGTACTATATGAAAGGAGTCCTTATTCTATCGCATACACTCGAGGACTGGGCTAGACTGACTGACTGAACTCAACAGAACTGAAAACTAAAACGCTTAGTTTTCTTTCTCCGACTTGACTTTTCTTGACTTGCTTTATTTTGTGTTAGTTGACTTTAACAAATAAGAAAAGAAAGAAAGAAAGAAAGAGCCAGTTTGAGCACGTATCATGTCCTTTCTCTTCCTTTCATTCATTCACTGACTCTCCTTTGACTAAGAATGTGGACACAAATAGCACTTTATATAAAGCAAAATAAGAAATGCAAAATAGCGAGTAAATCAAATTGCTGTCTATGTCTATATATGCAGGGCCTGCCTTTAGATATTGCCACTTTCACCGATGTACAACGTTGTTGCCATCAAGAGAGGGACTTGTGTTAAGAGTTGAGACGAGACAGATGGAGAGTTTTTCTATATGAGTTGGTAGCTGGCATGTGACTTGACTGTCGTCTCGCAAGTTTTTGTTTCGTGAGAGGAGACTCATTTGTCAGAGAGAAAACTATATTAATCCATTTTGCTTTCCTTGCCCTCATTCTCGAAAAACTACATTGATGTATAGCTCAAAGAAGTCGGTAAGTTATTAAGAGATCAGGTTACCGTGATCTATAATAATAATGCAATATTGTTAGCAAGTCAACCTGACAAGATACAATAAATCTTACGCACGCAACTTTCACTGTACCATCCGTGTTTGTTATAGAGGTTTAAATACGCACGTACTGTCGCTCGCCACAATTAATTAGTAAGGGACGAATTATGAGGGTTCTTACTCACTGCCTAAACTGTGCCTATGTCCCAACCAAATGTGACAGACAAGGGACTTGTTGTGAGAGCCTCTTATTGAGACTCAGTTTCCATACTGACGAAAGCAAAGATTTGCAATTTGTCATGACTGCATTTTTATGAACATTTTCCAACTTTTTGCTGAACAAAGGTGCACATGTAAGATATGTTGTAGTTGTAAATGATTTTTTTACTTTTTTTTATCTTACGCCACGCATGTATTACATGTCAATGCAATTTAACCACATACCTAACTACACACGTTGTTAATAAAGAGTTGAGGAAAAAGGGAACCAACAACGGCAGGAGAGAGTAAACAAACTTGCAGAAGAAAGATGTAAAAAAAACTCGTATAAATAAAATGTAAGTGAGTGAACCAAACCAAACGTAGCAAAACCTCATTCGTTTTTCACATTTATTTAAGGATTTTATTTTATTTCGTACTTGGCTTTGTACTTGTGCCATGACACCTCTCTGTATACATACTGACTGACTCGTCTCATGTCATCTCACTTCATCTCGCAATTACTTACTACCTTACTTTTTATTACGCAAACTCTTTTACTAACTAAGTTTGCAATAAGGAAAAGGCTAAGGATGAAAGAAGGAAGGTAATAATAAAGGTTTTATGAAATGTGCATTCGTGCATACACTTAAGATTTCTAATGTCTGATAGGTATGTGGTGCACTTCTCGGTATGAAGATGTTATATGTGTTGGGCAAAAAGATTGGACTGGAAGGTTTCTTTTCATCGTCCTCTACCTCTTCTTTCCTTTGGTTTTGTCCTGCCATGCTCTCACTACTCACACCACATCACCTTTGATTTAATGCCAAGATTCCTCAACATGTCCTCTGTCAGTAAAAAAGGAATAAAGTTCTTCTTCTCAAAGAGTCTAGTCCCGTCTTTTTTCCTCATTTGATGATAATATCATTCATCCATCCAGGCGTTTTCAGGATTGCGTCTCGTCGTGTGACTGTGGGTGCGAATGCTTGTGTGCCTGTGTGTCAAATAAAGATATGGACGAAGAAGAAGAAAAGAAAGGAGGAAAGAGAGGACAGCTGGTCAGTGGGTGCTCTCCTTTTAAGTCTTAACTTGTAGGTTCTCCTTAATAAAATGCTCCAGAATAGAATTAAGTACATGGAACTCTTTAGGAGATATAGAGATGCCACAAAAAGGTGAAATGGACGATAAAAATCCTTCTCAACACAAGGAAGAAGGTTTAAAACATGCAGAAGACTTGGTTAAATTTAATGTTCGATACCCTAGAAAAGAGGTGGATGGAAAGTATTTAGAATTAGAATTAGACTACGACCAGGAGTTTGTTTAAATGGCCCAGGGTGTAGGAGGAGTAGATGAGGAAAAGAATGAATAGAATTTAATGCTGATGTTTTGCCTTCCTAGCTTCAAAAGTTGAGACAGAGACAAACACGAGCAGTCCAGTGCAGAACTATAGCTTAGGGCTGCTGGATGGTGAAGTTTCTATTCTATCCAACAAATAGCCCAGTTCCCTTCAGTCACTTCACTCAGAAGAACATAACACCATCATGCCACACACACCACACCACAAAACTACGAGTTTCTGATTCTGATGAGCTGAGATAAGATGAGATGAGATTTGTCCATCATCAAAATTTAGAATCGGAGTTTCAGTTTTAATCCTCGTCCATCCCTTTTTCTTCAACCCTCTAACAACTATCTCTGGACCAACCGGTCGAATGCAAGGAGGAAAGAAAATGAGTCACGTCATGATGACTGTTGTAATTATTGTACTTATTTCTATGCAATAATAAATAACCAAAGGTTTGTGGAGCACTTTTTTTACGTAATATCTTGGATTGATTTTAAAAACTTACCGGAGGTTGAGCTCACTCACTCCTGTGTTTCGAAAACACATAAAGAGCACAATTGACGCACTTTCTATCCCAATTGTTTTTCACGTTGCTCCACTTTTCTTAATGAGATGTAAATTGGCAAACGAAACTCAAAGATTAAGAGAAATGTCGACTTCTCACTGGTTCGAGGTGGCTTTACATGTCGGTGCCATAAACAAAACTGAAAACTTTCACTTCACATTCTTTTGCACGTCGGTCCCAAATGTTCACTTGCTTTCTCTCCAAATCCTGCTTTCTCTTCTGCCTAATTCTGAATTGCTTGCACAACTCCACTGATAAGTCAGTCCGTCTTGTAGTGCAGGTAGATGAGACTTGAGAGGTTATTTCAGATGACTTTGGCTGAGAGAAATGTGGCTTTTGCATGGACGCAGAGACAGAGAAGGAGGCCTGGAAAGGCTTCCTCTTCCTAAGAGGTGTTGTACAGAACTGAGCTGCTTTTTCAAAACCCTCGTCTTGTCCTCCTCGTGTCTGGTTCCGTGTCGGGACCCTCCGACCATAACTCCCGACCGAAGTCCCCGAATTCTTATTAGTTTACATCTTTACATGAATGCAATGCAAGGCGAGATGCAGGAAAGTAAAAGCATTGCTTGCAGTCCAATTCAATCCATGCACTGTGTACAATAGAGATCCTACGTGAATGCTTGTGTGTAAGGCCACTTACTTGGTTCTTCTCACTCCTCTCTGCTTTTGCTTTTAGTCCGTGCTTTTCTTTCTTCAGACTTCAGAGTAAAAAGTAATGCGAAAGCTCGAGTCTGCTTTCAGAAACAGGGAGCACGCGAGAGATGGTTACCTAAGTGTAGCTGAACCAAACTGAAACTGCTGCTACATGGATTTTGGATGTTGGATTTGCTGGATGGATGTTGGTTGGTTTGGTTGATGTTGATTTTGGATGAGTAGTATGAAAGTTAGAGATGGAAGGAACACAACTGGTACTCTGTTCCTACGTACTTACTTACCCTGAGATGAGACGAGAGGTAGTCAAGTGGCCAAGTCTAATTGAAGTCACCCTTTTACTTTTTACTGCAATACAACGAGCTGTGCAAGGCTTCAATGGGGTGTTCATACATTCTGCTTGACCAAATATGCTTTCTCATATCAAATTTCATTTATTAATTGTCCATTGATGGGATTGATCTATCAAAAATCGATCTAGAATGCTGCTAGTCGGCAGCAATGGATTCTTCAGAATCTTTTTTACCTGTTTGATGAAACAAAGACGTTCCTGACTCTGAATCGCGAGAGAGAAAGTAGCTGAGATACTTCCTTTGCAGCAGCAGGAGTGGATTTATTTCAGGTAGAAACATTTCATTAGTGAAGACTTTGAGATTAAAGTGGTGTTATTACTGTCCGTTCTTCTGTATACATAAACGTTGAGAGTGACTGCTTTAGTCTGATGTGGATTAATTTGATGAGATGGAGAGAGTTTAATGCGCAAGGGGCAAAGAGGAAATTCAACTTTCTTTCTCTTTATCCCGTAAACATATACTATGTGCTCATTGGATGATGATGATGATGAGAATAAGAGACCTTGTGACCCTGTTTCTCTTGTAGTGTTATGTTTGTAGGGGGGAAAATTGGCATTCGTTTTTTAGGGAGGTGCGACGAAATGTTATCTGGTCCGCGTTTGGATTTGGATTGGAAAGCCGTAGAAAATGAGTTTGTTACGGTATAAATAGAGTTCAAAAATGATAGCCTGGCATATCCACTCACTCTTTTATTTTCACCCTCGTCTCGTCGACCCAAAGTTAACCCTTTCCCCATCCCCATAGTCCATCTATTTCTCTTTTCTTCTGCTGGTGTAAAATGCTCTTAACCCATTGAACACGAACTTGCGTATTTAATAGTGATGTGATGTAAGGCATTATTTAGCATTAGTACCAGTCAGTCACTCATACTCACTCATTTTATATTTTATTCACTTCTTCCTCCTTCTGCTTTTACTTCACACTTGATACTTTATTACTTATTTGCTCCTGCACATTAAATACAGGGTATTAATAAGCAACGATGATATGATTGATACATTCTGACTGACAAAACGGAGAAGAGTAAAGTCTGCCACAGATCCATGTGTATAGTGTCAGCGTGTATCCTACAATCCTTACTTCCTGTCCTAATTCCTTTCTCCCTCATCATCACAAAAACAAATTACAGTCTCTCTCTCTTTCTCTGAACAACAGGGAAAAACAATAGAAGCTCATGCAGTGCCAACACACGCGTTGCATGTACCAGCTTCACCAGGGTTTATCACCAACAGAAGGAGAAGGTAGCACCATTTGCAGCAACAGAGGGAATTAAATAAATGGAAGGGTGGACTGGATTAATAGGGTATTAAGTAACTGCTTAATGGAGAAAAGCTCACTTAAATTGACAACATAATATGATGGCTTTACTTCAGAGTACATAGCAGCAGAAGCACAGCGACTAACCCACATCTATTTCATTTGGATGGAGTGAAAATGGATCATCATGGCGCATAACAATTTATACAGATTTGGCACAAATTCGAAAGAAACGATTTAGCCCTTTGCTTGAAAAATCATTTTGGGAACATCCGTCAAGTTTTGCAATCAACCCTGTTAAATAGAAGTTACTGGCTTAAATCACAATTTTAGCTTATTTTTGTTTGCATTATTATCTATTTCGTTTTGGGAACGGACATCTTCTCTCAATTTGAAAGAATTAAAGAAAATATAGCATCTTTCATGGCCCCTCTGGTCGATTCGATCTGTTCCCTCGACAAATCCATCACTGACTCATTTTTGGGCATGTGGTTAGTGGTCTGCTGATAAGCAGATATAATACTTACAATGGCCCATGATGCGCTTTCATTTTGTTGGAACTGGAGTAACAGTTTATGCTGACATTACTTTTACTTTTAACGACCATACAAGAATAATAGATTGCATATCTGGCTTACAACATGTTTCTATATTCCATTCTGGCATACGTTCCCATGGCATTGACGACAACATCGTCCGCCTCACATTTACGTTACGCATTTTTAGACAAAGATGCAAGGAAACCAGTCACTTCCATTTGGTTTTTTATTCTCAACAAGCAGAACACTACTCGTAATCGAGGAATGGACGACGGATGCAGTATTGATGCATATTATGCAGATCTTGTGCATTAGATCAAATCAAAATGAGAAGTTTCACGATGATCGTCGTTGTGCATGTATATTACCATCTCATTTCAGTTCGTAATGCCATAATAGTCATCTCATCGCATCAACTGAATTCATTAATTCAGAATCCCACCGAGAAGAGAGCCCAAGTTAGTACAAGTGTAAGTAGGAAGGAACTGGTCGAGTTAAACTGATGCGAGAGCAAAAGCAAAGGCAAGGGCAACTAATTCAAATACATAAAAGTTACCACCCTTAACCCTCACTAATAAATAAAAAGTTTTGTACACTGCATTCAATTTCATTGTAAATCGCTCTGTTAGCAACTTCTAAAATCAAATTCAATTCAATCTAATCCCAACCAACCCTTGTGTCATGGAGTTTCTTTCTCTCTTTCTTTTGAACAGGCTTTCCATTCCAAGCTGCACATTGCATATGCACAAAATACAAAAACTGCGTTCGGATCGAACAGGGGACGAATGAATAATGGAGTATAAGTGCAGTGTGTGTATAATTCATAAGATACAATGCAATGATGATGATGAGCAGATGGTCTCTAAAATTCTCAATCAGTATAATACATAATGATTCACTCCTTTTGCTTTGCGTTTTTACACGAAATCTCCCCATTTCCCAGCATAATCGTTGACTAAATGGTGGAAATGAAAAAGGAGTTAGTCCTCATCGGACAGAATAAACAAGTAACCAAATGTGAACTAACTAACCTGACATGTTAATTCATCTTTGATTGAATGAATGGAAATAATGGATGGAATGAGGGTGAAAGGAAATGTGAGAGCAAAAATGTGATACGTGAGTTTGATTTGATGTGATGTGTGCGACATGACAGTCGGTCAATAGAATGTGAGTTGGGGTGAAAGGAATTGTTTTCAAGAAGAGAGAGAGGGTATTTTTAGGTAGACTTTTACTTTATTCACAAGAATCATTTCACAAAAGATGCGAGGTGAAATGAAATGATGTCATGTTGCTTTCCTTCCTTCTCATCATCCATCCATCCATACCATGTCCCACATCAATGGTTTTTCCATCATTGTCACATGCCCACGTGCTTCTTAAATGACAACATTTTTCCCATAATGCTTGGTATGGGAAAAAGAAAGAGGAAGAGGAAGTATGAAATATGATTGATTTGATGTGATTTGACATGCTTTGCTTTACTTTTAATATGCAAGCCCAAAAAAGTAGCCAAATGGGGTAAAGTGATACAAGCTGAAAAGAAGTATACAACAAATTCCTGAGAAATTGTCTTCAAGAATTGAAGAGACCTTCGCATTAGACAATTACATAGACACCCAATTCCAATTGCCAATGCAAATTGAATCATCGGATTGGCTTCGTTTCGTTCATTTTCATGGCTGATTTCGTGGGGTAATGACAATATCAAATTGAAAAGTTAATGATGAAGAAGATAATGATAAACCAGAACGGAAACCGGGTAAGTGCGATGATGGAGGTGATGTGCAGTCAGATAGGAGAAAGCAAGTAGAGCAGGAGTTTTAGCATGCAGAAAGGATAAAGTGAAATGGAATATTGAAAAGGATACGAGGAAGTAAACAGACGAAGGGTTTCCCGTTTCCTAAACTAAACTAGACCTATCAACTTTCCCCATCCACCATACCTTACTTTCTACTTGCTTGTGCAAGAACCGCAGCATGAGGTTGGACAAAGGCCCTCCTCCATTAGTTTAATAGTGTTTTGAATGTAATAGTATTAAAACCTGAAATATTGTAATATAATAAGTTAATGTCTTTCGCAAGCGTCTTCTGTAGATGGTTGCCCCCACGCAACCAATTAATGAGTTTAGTAATGAGGATCAGAAATTCCCGGAAAGAAGCCAGCCAAGAGAAATTAGGAAATCCGATCCGATCCTAACCACGAATTTAACAACTCCGTTCCTTCTTGACAAGGAAAATCTTTCGCTTGTTATATTCCTGCTTTGCTTATATTAGTCTATTTTGTCCCCACCCTTTTGATCAGCGTCTAACCCGAGATCAATTTACTTTGCATTATGATGATGAATAGTCTGAAATTAAGTCAAACCTACGAATCATGAGTCAATCTACCAAATTACTCTCTAGTCTAGAAACTTTACAAACTTGGAGTCACAGCATTGTGTCAAAAGAGTGATTTTGTAATTTTATATCATGTTTCGACATTTCAAGTAAAGTCGTAGTTGCTGTAAGTAAAGGAACCTAACTAGTAGGAAACCCACACTCTTATATTACAGACTTTTCTTTTCCTTGAAGCGTCTGCTTTCATGCGGTACCCCCAGCCATTGACTCTATGACCTGCTGCGATTGTGATCGACCTAACAACCAACATGATTGGCAGAAGAAAGGAAAGCACAAAGAAAGTCAGCGTCTTTGAAGGAACTTCAAACCCACTCAGAATTTGATATTACCCCCATCTCCATGTTATAATCTCGAATTAAGGATAATTACTTGTTGATGAAAAGGAAATTTGGTTGTAGTTGATTTGTTTTTGCTTTTACTCCTTAAATCGAAAGCTAATCTTAGCCGGTGACGCATTTACCAGACAGACAAGACAAGCCTTCAGTTGATCAGAGAGAGTGTGGGTGAAAGGTGAAAGTTGAATGTACGTCAAAGCAAAGGCCAGAGGATCGAACCACGAGTTGAATGCACAAGGGATGGGTTAAAGAAACGAAGGTGAACTCTTTCAGGCTTTCGAAAATTGAATTCATGTGCATCAATGTATTGAGTCAATAAAAATACTGAGATTGACTACAGAAATACTAGTCAGCTTTTACAAAGTAAATTGATAAAAAGAATGTAGTTCATCTACTTAAAATGT
>JAQIWU010002075.1:0-13514 GCA_034696445.1 Isotomiella minor
GCGTTACACGCGAGATTCCTGCGAGATACTAGATATGGTCACATAAAGAAAAGCGACAGTATCAACATCAACGTCATTTTTTCACTTGTTGGACTTTATTCCTTACTATTTGGCTTCAGGCTTAAAGAAAACAATGAAGTTGGTAATCAAAGCCGTCAAGTCTGAGGGTGTTGGAAATTGTGATTTTAGATGCATGAGGTGAAAGCATGTCACTTTCCTTTTGCTTCTCCTTCATCATCATCCGTCAGCCACGTTCAAGGTTAGTTCAAAGCGGAAAGATCGTGCAGATACGGATTGGGAATGAGAAAGCAAACAAATTTGGCTTGTGCCCATCGATGCGGCGATCTCACTTCAAAATTGCATAATCCACAACTTAAACTTACGTATTACAGCAAAACTTTTACCACAGTGTGGGAAAGCCGCTTGTCCTTGTCGTCGTATTCCATGACCTGTCAATACTTTTACAATATATTATAATGGATGTTTGTGTGTGCCGTGGCAATCAGAGTAGAAAATGTGTTGGCTTGTGAACAAGACAGCCCGATGATATGTGGACATGGCAGGGTGTCTGGTGAACAGATAAATGAGGCTAACATTTTAAGTTTGGTAATTTAAATGTCAAATCCTATTTGACAGTTGTCCTCACTTGAACTCTTGGAGTAGTAGTCTATTGTCACGCCTACATTGACAATATAGGCCACTTATTTTGCCCCAAAGTTGATATCAAACGATTTTTTAATTAAAATGTTTAAAAATAAAGGAATCATGAGCCTCCATATAAATCTATTTTCAGAAATTTCTTAGCAAAACTCATTTCCTTTTCTGACACGAAATTCAATAAGATGGAATTAAACAAATATTAATAACATAAACCCTAAATGAATGGTGGTGCCATCGCCATCATTTCCGTCACAAACTTTTTGCACGACGTTTCTTAATTGAAAACCTTACTTCGGGCAACGTCAATAGCTTTTTATGTTCAGAATAGATGGAGGTAATTTTTTGAAGGAAAGGTATTTTGGTATATAAAATGCCTGATATCACGAAAGGGTACAAGAATGCCAAACATATTTTTTCCTTCAGACTTCTAAGAAGAACTAGGAGAGAAAGGAAGTGGAAAAATGGTATGAAATCCTTACTTACAAAAATCTATTTTTGTCTCTTTCGCAGGTATCAAATCTATGCGACAATGGCTTCCTTCTACGTTCCTTTGTGCGTGATGTTGGTCGTATACGCGAAAATACTTGGAGTTGTGGCAGACAAAAAGAAGCAGATGACATGGACAAATACCAGTAGGAATAGCAGCGTTGATCGCTCTTCAACGCTACATGTCGACATGAACACTTTGCACGGTAGGTACAACAAATGCTTCTGATGATATTAGAGAAGGAGAAAGAAGAAATGGATACTTTCTCTTTTGCTATGATGCTATCACCTTCCATTTCCTCTCCTCACCCCTTTCTCCCTGAATGAATGGAGGATGAATGAACCGACACATTGTACTTTTATATTCTCGTTTTTCCCACTCCCACCACACCTTCCTTTTTGTTTCCCATTTTTGTGTTCCAACCAAGAATATGATTTAATTCAGAGAATCACGACACAGTACATAGTTGTTACTTAACCCAGTGTGGTTCCTATTATCTTCATACTCGCCCAGCACATTAAAGTGTCATCGCCAACAATGGACGGACACAATAGGTTTCCGTGCAGACTCAAAAAGGCAGTTGGTTTTTACAAAAAAAGGATGAAGTCTACCAGATGAAAATTTAGTTTCACATATGATATCAGGTGAAAAGACTAGAGGACTCGTTATGCAAGAAAACAACTTTCCATTTGCTGATTGTCTGGTCTGGTAAAGTTTTCAAATAATGGGGATGTAGGTGGTTATCTTTTAGGTTTTCTTTCTCACCGGTTGGAGGTTACCTACGGCCTGACCTAGCCACGACATCCTGCTTTTAGACGGGCCACCACTTAATAATATTAAATTATATTGCATGATTACCTCACTCTTACCGTCTCATCTAAGTTACCATTCTTAAAATTATTTTACTTTCATCTAAAACTGTTGTCTTGACTTCATGTAATAGTTGTAAGCTGTAGCCCCATTTTATTTTTTGGGACATGGATGTTGTTGGAGCCTTGGTATTGGTGGGTTCGATGGCACTGAGGAAAGGAAGGAAGACCATGACACGATATGGTACCTTGCCTTCCACTCCCCGTCCCTATTGTCATGTACAAAGAAAGGAAAAAACCTTGGTAGCTCCTACATGAATTTGAGTTGTGTTGTCGTTGTCGTAGATAGCAGACTGGGGATGAGGGCGAGAGAGTGAGTGAAAGCTTGCCCACTTTTTCTTTTTCATTGTTACAACCAAATGTGAATGGGCTTTCACCTCCATTCAATTCACCCACCTGAGTTGAGTTGAGTTGGGCTGAGCTAAACAAAGTAGAGAATATATGTGAGAATATAGAATAGCTTTCACTTGACTTCCTCCATTTGGTTTACTGAACACTGCTACATCAAAACCACCCGTAGACTTTTTCTTTTTTACTTTATATCTATCCACCTATAGACAGAATAATACAACAATGCCACATTATTCTTAATCGATTCTCGCCTGGGACGGAACACACCACCACCAACCAGCATATGTACCTATGTCGATATGCATGCTACCCAAACATTACAAATCAAATATTCTCTCCCTCAAGATTTACAACGCTTGCTTTGAATGGGCACGAACGAAGGGAAAAGAAAGCAAAGAGAGGAAAATCAAGAGTTAGCATGTGCACGGTCAATTTGCTTTTACTGTGAACATTCGATTTGACTTAATCGAGTATGGCATTCGTCCTTCAACTTCCTTTTCTACTTTCGACTGACTTGTCGTTCGTTGCACTTAAACCGGCTAGATACATACATACATACTCCCCTGCTCTTCAAACCAAATAATGTAATCAAACTGACCATGCCTGAAAACATTTGATGGTCTTTCTCTGCTTTAGGTATTACCAACAGACCGTAATAATTGTTGTTGTTTGTTGTTTTAACTTCTACCACCACTTGAAAAAATACTCGCACATCATAAGCTTCTTTGCTTTCTTTTATCTTATAATATTCAAGCTAAGATTAAAACTTTTAATTTGGTTTCCCCCTTTCACAATATCTTAATCTAAAGTACCGTAATCAAATTATGTCCCTCATTCAAAGATTTCTAGGAATTCAGAAATTCCGCAAAAATGAGAACCAAGGAATTTCATCAGGGCATCTCTTAATCCCAGTGAATTGACTGGGACTCTTGTGAAATATGTGTCCTGAGCTGACGTCTTGACAAGACAATAGTTTCTCAGGACAAATTTATGTAATGTTTAAAGGATGCATTAATAGGTCAACCCCGATGGAAAGTTCATGTAAAGCTTAGAAAATCCCACTTTTTTGTAAATAATTCACGACAAGCGTGAGACATCTGTGCAATTCCTTCTAATTAACTTGGTCTCGAGAATGCTTCTTTCTTTCCTTGAAATACTAGTCCACCATCCATCATAGCTATAAACCATTCAGTTCTTTATGATGATTTCAAGTCTTTAAATAGAATGTTAAATGTTCTGCATTTAACAAGGTTTAAAAGTCTTGGGATTTTTTTTCAGACAAATTCCGACCAATGAGACTGAAAGATCACAAAGCATCTACAACCCTCGGGATAATCATGAGTGCTTTCATCATCTGCTGGCTGCCCTTCTTCGTTCTTGCCATTATACGCCCATTTGTTGAAGGTACGTACGTAAGCCTGTCTACAAATTCCCCTATTTTGCATGATCCCGGACTTTCTCAAGGGAAAAAGAAAAAGAAAGCAGAAAATGAAAAATGGTTGGGAGGATGGCTAAGTTTAAGCTAATCTGATGTTCGTGAGGAATGTTTCAGAGATGCGTTGCATGCTTAAAATAGTAGTGTTCTCTTTTTCGACTTAAAACACGCATCGCCACTCACTCCTTTCTTCCTTGGAGCATAAAGACCAGAGAACCTGTTCACGTCAATATGTTGCACTATCTGGGATGCAAATGACGTGCATTTTTTGTGCCACAATTTAGACACTAATATAAAGCCTTGTTAAATGTAAATCTAGTGATCAATCAACCTCCCATAATTCCTGGATGGATATCTGCCCTATTTCTGTGGTTGGGGTACTTCAATTCAAGTCTGAATCCTGTCATTTACGCTACTACAAATAGGGTATGAAAATTACAAGATAAAACTGAGAATGATAGGCATACCTTTCTCACATGTATAAACATTCATTAACATTCCACAGGACTTTCGTCGACCTTTCCGTGAAATATTGTGCTTCAGATGTTCTACATTAGATGTCCTAATGCGGCGAGAATTTTATGAGCATCAATTTGGTGCTGATGAATATTGTGTTCGTAACAAGGCAAAATTTAATCTGCAAAATGTAGTCTCAACAAAAAAGGCAAAGCTCGCCGCAGCCGCAGATTCTACTTGTGCTCCACTTTCTCCCTTGTCAGAGTCAAATGTTTTGAATAAAGTTAATAACCCAAATTCCGCAGACTCAGAACCGCAGTCCCGGGCGTCCTCTCCTCTTCCACCACCCCCGCCAACGCCACCACCACCACCCATTCCACCACCATTAGAATTTCAAGATGATAATAACGATGAGGGCCACTCTCCAACGCCAGCTTCTAATAATTCTACCCCTAGCAAAAATCGTGATCAGAACCAAAATCAAAACCAATGTTCCAACAACACAAATCCAAGTACGCCTTCCACAAATATGAGCCCCAACCTTAGCCCCAATTGTACCAGGCAAGAGGGACAACCTCGTCATCAACGTGACTCGTACTGGTCTAGCAGAAACAATGTAGTTAATAGAACTTTGGAAACACGACTTATTGTAGACTCCGAGACTGAGAAGGAAGAGATGAGATTAGATAACAGAGAAAATGAAGGTGCTACGACACAACTGACTAGTTGAGTGACTGATACTGAGATCGAGAACTGTCATTAAGATGTATAGCACACCGGAATAGTACAACTACTGCATACGATGCATCCCCAGGGTAGAGATATACACTTCGCCATGTGTCTTTCAACAATCAAACCCCTAATCCAGGCAATGCAGTCAGTCGATTGATGGAAGTCTTAGTCAATCTATCCTCTCCCTTCCAACTCCAAGAAGACAGTATCATCACCTGCCCCTGCAGCACCAGAAAGAGAGGAAATGGAAGATTTTAAAAAAGAGAGAATGGAGAAAAAGAGAGAGTGAAACGTGATAGATGGAAGCGAATTAGAGACGGACATATAAATCAGTTACTTTCACCGGTTTACTACATCTCGATGTCTCTCCCTCAGCCTCAGTTTTAACAACAACAGTTGCCAACAGGAGGAAGGAAAAGAGCCAAACCGTTGGGATGGTGAGACCAAGGCTATAAAGGCTGAAGACAAAAAAAGAAAGGAGAGGAGCTCTTGTAAGTCTTTATTTTCTTCAATTCCCCTTTCCTTTAATAGCCCTATAATCAGGAAGGGAGAAAGGCTTCTCTCTCTTCATACTTTGTTACTTTCTCACCTTGCTTTTGCTGTTGGTGGTGGTACAGGATGGCAATGCCATTGCCAGGAGTGATTTCAAAGTTGGTTGGGTGCGTGGCTCAGGTGTAGTTTACGACATCGAGATATTTACTTACAGTTTTTATTACATGCTTGGAAAAACTTTACAGTCTACTTAACTCCATGATTAGCTTGTTGTTAGCAAATGTCCAAAGCAATGAGGTATAGGGTTTCTCTCCTTTTCTTATTTCTTAGAAAAATACACTGCACAGATTGAAAAATAGTCCTCGAGTGGATGAACTTGGAAATTTGGAGGTCTCTCAAGCACACATTTGGGATTTATACTTCATTTTTGTATGTAATTTCGAAGACCTATATACGGATTCAGTTGTACACAATTAAATTTGAGCTGGTGGTGTTCCCATCGAAACAAAACAATGCAGAATACAGAACACCTACCACATTCAAGTTAGGATTCCGAGCCTGCTTTCCCTTTGTTTGAAATTACTGAGGCGTTTCTAATGTTCTGAGAGAAAGTAGTTCGTTGGGATTCTCAAAGTTTAGAGCACGATCATATTTCAGAATTTCACAGCATCATACCACACCTTGCTTTAGGCTGGCTGGCTGGCTGTCCCAGAGGCTTTCACCCAGAATTAAATACAGTAAAGGATTGAGATGAATGCAGTGGAATGAGGAAGTGAAAGTGGAGAGACGTCTTTCTTTCTCCATTTCTTCGCCACTGTTCCAAGACGCTGCATGGCAGAGAAACTGAGAGAAAGTTCAATTCTCATGACACGAACTCCATTTATTTCAGGAAATAAGGTTCAATTCTAAGCTCGTAATGACCGCATTCATCGTTTTATTATTATGTTTCACTGATGTTGTGAAATGACGAGAGATGAAGCCTTGTGGGAACTAACCCAAATGAATCCGTAACCCTTGTGCTCTATACTAGAGTATGAATGTTTTATTATTACATCTTACAAATAAATTGAATTCGAAACCTAATATTATCAAAACTGAGGTGATGAAAATAATTACTACGACGTTAGCTGTGATGTTCCTCAGAAAGCAAGTCTACTTTCACCCTTCACAAGAAAGTGTTGTCAGTCTATAAAAATAAACTCCATTTCGAAGAATTCTAGAAAAGTAGTTCCGTGATAGGATTTACCCTTTTGATGTGCTTCGCCGTGTGGGTGTTACTTTGACAACTTCTTATTCTCTCGTCACTAACCAAGCATTTCCTTCCCTTTAAAAACATTTCACTGGAAAAGTAGGTGGTCAAAAACATCAGCCAGTTAAAGTTGAAGGACTTTGCTATACTTATTGTTAGTTACCGGAATTAAGATCAATCATGGTCAGTCAATTCAGTTCATAGAACAAGTTGGACTTTCCTTTTCTGCCGAGTCAGGAGTCAGGGTCTGAGTGAGTGAATGAAACACGAGATTCCTTGCCTGCAGATTGCTTGTTGATTGGAATTTGTATTTTTCTTCTTTTCACCCTCTGCTTCGCTTCTCTCTACTTTCCTTGATTGGACAGCGATAAAGAGAGAGAAGTAAAGCCGACCTCTCTTTTTCTGTCAGTTAAGTGTCATGGTTAAGAGTATCGCTCTCTGCAATGACCAGAAGTACTGTGGTTGGTGGTCTGCAAGAGTAAAACTATATTCCACTACTGGGAAAGAGAGTAATCGTCCCAAGGAATAAAAAGAAACATCACTTTCTCCGTAACCGGATAGTCCCTCAAACGGTGACACAGCCCACCGCAACCGTCCTTTCATTATCTGCCTTGAGTTGATGGTTGAACGATTAAGACTATAGGTGATTGATGTTCTTTTACTTTACTTGGCTCTTCTTGGAAACCATATAGGGAATCATTTCCTATACTGGTTTCGCTTACCGTCCAGTCTCAGAATTGTCTCTGCTGCTTTCCTTTCTCATTACACAACTCCTTCCTCCATCACGTAGGAGTTCTTTAATAATAATGTGTGTGTGGGTGGCTTCTTGAATGAGCTTTCCTTCACTCGATTGATAGTTATAGACTGGGCATTTTCCAACAATAAGAAACAACATAGAAAGTAAACTTATAGACGATCGATATTAAAATACTTGAATGAAACGGTTTTGGTCCGAAATAACTGTCCAAACAATGAGAAAAGCATTGAGTACGGTCCCAGAGCTAGAACATGTCCAATTTCCTTACCCAAACACTCAATTTCTTCAGAAAAAACTGTTTAGCATGATGAAAGGTAAACTTGAAGCATCGCTATTGTTAGGCAAGGACTTACAATAAATCTAGGTGAAGATAACTGCAGGGAAAGCGATAAATGTTGATAGTAGAAAATTTCTAAAGATGGAAAGCAGAATTGACCACCAGAAGAGAAAACACCAAGACCAGTAGTGGTTTAGTTTAGCCTGTAACTGGAAATAAATAGAAAGCAGATCTCATCTCACTAAGCCGCTAAGTGAATTCATATATAGCCCCCTACACAACATTGACGTAAGGGTGGAGGAAGGACCGACGGCGTTGGTGCTTACACAAATTGAAGATTGTAGTCAATTCACTTCACGTAGGCTCGTGGGGATAGAAGAGAGAAAGCCTCGCTGCTGCTGCAGTCAGCCTGTATCTGTTTTCCCTTGTTTTCTTTCCGCTTTCTTGGAGATTAACCCTGGACTCACCCTTATTTACTTTCACTCCAGTTCCGTTCTGCTCACCCACACGACAAGAGAAGATGACGAATACAGAGCGAGAGTGGCTACGAAACAACCTCTATTCATTCAATCTCAATCGCCTCAATTCGCAATTCTGCTTTCCTTAATCGACGTGGATATATGCTTGCTTGCTACCTAAAGCCAGAGAGCCAACTACTCCACCCTGACACATACTCATTCTTTCTGGATAAAGTAACTTCCTCTCCTCTCTCTGAATTGGATCTTACTTCTTATTCTTCTTCTTCTTGTCCTATTTCGAAATCAATTCAGACTCGTCACGAACTACTTTATTTAGTATGTAGTGGTTCCACATCGAGGCTCATCTGCTTTGTAGTTGCCTTGTATTCTTTACTTTTATGTCACATTTATTTACATTGAGTGAAATGAGACTGGAGGAGACAGTCTCTTCCTTTTGTATTAAACCAGGATGAATACTGGATGAGACAACTTCACAAAGGAGGAAGACTTTAATGAAAATGAAAGCATTCGAGTGCTATTAAGATTCTGGGACGTTCAACGTCAAGAGTTTTCGTCAAGCATGTGTAGCCTTCGTGCCCGAAATTGAAGGCTGACCTTAGAGAAAGAAAACCGAGACATACTACTGGGGTGTGCCCTCTCTTCAAAAGTGTTTTCCACCTCTTACATTTTTCGACCTTGATGAAATTGAAATTGTGGGCCAGGAATGCTTTTAATTCACGTTTAATGCTAACTTTAGGGTTGCGTGTCCAAAGCTTGTTATTGTGATGATGTGAATTGAAAGAGATTGAATTACCATTCTTTTCTGAGAAAAAATCTCAACCTGACGTGAAAATGGGTTTTGAAATAAATTAAGAATTTTTAATGTACAAAGCTTGCCAGCAGATGAACTGCTTTTGCCTGAAGCCTGCTTCAGTCGGGGTTAAATAATCCCTCTCGATATCATCAGTATTCAGCATCAGTGGGTGAGCATACTTTTCGCACCTACCTACTGAGAAAACATAGAATGGGATGAAAATGTCTATTAAAAATAATCGTGGTACTTTGAAGCCCATTTGTTGAAAGGAAACTTAACTGTTATTACATTCATGACGAGGATGGTGAAAGTGGCATGCAAAAGGTGTACATTTCCCTTTTCTCCTTCTTTCTTTCTCTCATGAGATATGAAATGAATGCTGTGGTGGTGTGATGATGTGGATGTGATGGTATGTGTGTTCTTGCGACGATACACCCGTTTCGTTTTCTTTACCCAGTCAAGCATGCTTGCTTATTTTCTTTCCTTTGTATTACCTACCACATGTCTCGTATAAAGACTTTCTCTTACTTGCATTGCCCCATTTGTACAACTAACGATCCGATTTATTGAACAAAATTATTCCACCAGAAAATGTCTCTCGCCTAACTTTATCCCTCCCCCATTCCTCAGACACAAAAATTCTTTCTCCAAATGTACTTCAGTTTTAGAGCCATTTCATTATTTTCCATTCAAAGACATTTTGGGAATTGAGCGACCATGACTGACTGTATGTAAGTGGAGATAACGCTAAAGAGTTCAATCCCCAATTCCAGTCTGTTCAGCTATGGTGCTTGTGTTTCTCCATCGTTCTTTTCTCCGTTAGCAGTCTGCCGTCTTCTTCTTTATTGACACACATAATCCAATTTGTCAATACCTGTCACACCCTTTGAACTTATGGTTTACTTACTTGCTTACTTTCTCACTTCACTTGCAGGATAAGGTAGTAAGTTACCGCAATTGCCGTGGTCTATTAATACCCCTTGTTTGTTATGTCCTCCTCACGCTAACTTGAACACTTTTTCTTACTCCCCCACCCTCAGAACCGCCCCTGCAATTTGGGTGCTGCTGGTCTTTAACGAGAAGTATAATTTTGTTCAAACTGGGTGAAGATATTGATTTTTGAGTTGAAGAAAAGAAATGAATAAGTAATTTTAGACACATACAAACATGCATAAGGCACCATGTTTTATTTCGTAGTTCCATGCCACGAAATTGCTTTCATCTTTTGAAGGTGATAGAATCTACATACATGATAACGTAAATGTGTGACCTTAAGAAGACCCTGCATGCATAAAAATTGATGAATAATTTAATGTTTCTGTTTCATTCGATTTGCGTAAGCGATAAACAAAATTCTTCAGACTGATGGTGGTTTGGAGCGATCAATATTCAGATACACAATCTACATTAACCTCTATTCGATCTGCTTTTACGGTTGATAATGTCGTCTCTCATTAATCAAGTTTACAACTGCAGGAAAGACAAGGACGGATGGAGGCTGGAGGCAATTCGAAAAAGAGAGAATAGTAAACTCAACACACATTGGCTTATTTCCGCTTTCTCCAAACAAAACTATAAGGAGTTGGGTCCATGATAATGAAGACAATGCTTTCATCAACAACTTGTCATTGAGAGATTAATTTAGTCAGACCTTGACATAAAAGACTAATTAAACCACATTGAGTAGCAAAATAAACACACTACTAGGAAGTAATAATTTTGACGAGGATTTAAGGCAGGTAATTAAGAATGGAGAGGGAGTACTCGGAAATAATTTCAGTCTGGAAGATCAATTCCAATCCAAACGACCCATAAGGCCTTGAGATATTATAATGCCTAAAACAGGCCTCACATCCCACTTCTTATGCTTCCACCTTTCTCTTTGCATACAAAACAAAATGGTCCACAATATCAGAAAATAGTTATTTTCGATTTAGAGTTTGAGTTGGTTTGAGGGAAGCCTCACGTTCTCAAATCGAAACCGCAAAGTTTCATCCATCCACCTACATACTTATTAGCATAGTATATCCCTGGTGGGACATGAATACAAAACTGTGTGCCTCTGGGTGAAAGATTTACCACCTCAGGGGTCCTTAACCATGAAAACGGCGTGGTGGAGGTTATCCCCCTGCAACACTACTTTCAAATGCACTTAGCTTAACTTCCTTTTGCTTTCTTTACTCCATCAGACACACACACACACACTCCAACAGCTCTCAAACAGGACAAATACCCTGTCACTTTGGCAAACTATTTCTTGACTCAGCAAATATTTTTAAAGGATGTGTTTTCACTTGTGCTTTAGTTTCTCACAGCAGCGGTACTTTCTTCTCCTATCGCCCAAAGTGTACTTGGGGTTTGTGAAGATGCGGATTCAGAGACCTTACCCTTAGTCAGTCATCAGTGAAGAAAGATAAGACAGAGTAAAGATTGTACTCGACTAATAGAAAAAGAGAAATGGATAATTTTAAGCTTGGGAATACGTGGGAGAGAGAGGGATACTTTCTCTGGAAATTTGCACCGCGCTTTCTCTCACTCTCTCTTTCATTCTGCTGGAAAATGAATTCGCATGTCAACTCTATCTCAATGTGATAAATTTGGTAATAAATCCTGGTCGCTTTTCTAAGCTGTGTGGGAGTTGGAGCGTCTGCGAAGAAAATAACATTGCAACGGAAGGAGGAGAAAAGATGAGCCGTGGATGATATTGTGGATATGAATGAATAGAGGAATGGAACGAATAATCCAATCCATCGGCGTTACTTGTAATGTATCCCTCTTCCAGTTGGCAAAATTCACACTTAAGTAGTAGAGGAATGCCAATTAACGAAAAAAGAACTTTCGTTTTCAGACCTTCCTTTGTGCACGATTTATTTGAGTTTTTTGATTAAAAAGGTGTCATGCCGTTTAAATTTTCCCGAACACCCGAAGTAGTAAACTCTTGACTGACACACAGACAGTGACAAATGCATGATGTAGCATCAGGACAGGGCACATTTCAGTTTAAGGCACACTCCGTTGACTGCTTGGTTGGATATGATACATTGCACCCAAATCCAACCAATTCAAATTGAGGATCATTCGCTGTTCAAAAATGTTGCTGCTTGACTGCAAGGCTGTTTTATTGGAGTTCAAACTTGTGGCTATGGGCCACTTATGGCATCAGTTCGTGAGCTCTGCATTCCCTCTCATGAAATGTTTCAGTTTTGAAAAGATAAACCTCATCCATCATAGCATGAGTGGTAGTTAACGTTGTTGCTTTGGTAACCAAGCCATAATCATTCACTTAACCATCCACAAAATTGCAATGCCCTTCTCCATGAAAACAACTACTTTGTAATGTCCAACTATTTGACCAAGAATTGTAAAACCTTAACCTTGTACCCCCAAATATTTATCCACCATTAATATTTCCCACGGTTTAGTGGTTACCGATTGTTAAATGCCACATACCATAGACCTCTATTAATAAAAAATAGTCTTTTACCCACAAAAGGTTGAGAATGGAATGTAAAAAAGTGGTTTACGTGCAAAATGGCACTATTATGTACTTGTGAAAAAGGAAAGCGTTTTGACTTTCCCTTGAATTCAATTCCATTCTTTTCTGAACCGTTCGGTTCATTGAAGCATGTGATAAGATCAGTGTAACTTCCTTCCGTGATTGCGGATAGCATGACTAACTTACATACACAGATATAAGTAATTTGCTCGTTACTTACTTTTCTTTCACTCGACTGCACACAACGTACAACCAATTTCACCGTGCTTTTACAATACGTTTGCGACTTGTACAAACGCTGGTCAAGTTTCTATAAGCCTCAAGAACATAAGCTTTTGTGGATGGATGTGAAGAAAAGGAATAGAATATGTTTGAAAAGTAGGAAACTTTTTCAACTCAATTGGAAAAGTACGCAAAGGTTTGAACTTATAAATAGAATAGGACAGAAAAAATTGAACTTTTCCAATGTTGAATATGTTCGATTCTAATGTGATAATGAATATTCTATTACCTTACACCGAATAAAAAAGTTTGCCTTCATAATAAAATTCATTAGATGAAGAATTGAACTTGTATGAGTCAGTGTTTTTATCTGCAAAGTTATCGTTGGTTCCCTTCGACAGACACAGTGTGGAGGATGTGAAGAAGGATAAGTGGAAGTGAAGTGGATGATTGGAATGCAAAAGCTAATTAGACATCTCGTGAGAGAGGATGAACTGTGTGAAGTAGGAAACTTCGGAGTTCATAGTGCGACGACTCATTCGTTCTCCAGATCAAAACAACACTTCCTATTTACACTACGCCACAGCGAAATGGCGAGGTAGAGTTGGACTCCAAGCGAATTTGGAAAATCTCCCCCCAAATTAGATTTCGCCAAAGGAATTGAGGGTCTTCAGTAGTACATCTTCAAAATATCATTCTGGTGGGTTCGTTCACTTCAAGAACTCCATTAAGAAGAAATGCTTGGTATTGCGTTTTTGT
>JAQIWU010002076.1:0-13514 GCA_034696445.1 Isotomiella minor
TAGAATCCCAATCACTGTTTAACAATTTCCTTAGCTTGGGGCTTCCGGAGCCCTCATCAACTTCAACCTGCTCTCCTCCCCTCTGAAACATTCCTTCGATGTGGCAGGGGCTAAGGCCATTGTGTGTGGATACGAACTGGCCGAAAGTAATTCAATTAACAAAGCTGAGAACAGCAACCATAAAAATGATGCATTCCTATACAGACTTCAAAGACGCGTACAACGGAACGCTTCCAAACGTTCCCATATTTGCGACTGGTAGTGGAGATCGAAACATCCTCCCCGGATCCATAGATCTGGATAAAGAGCTCCTCTCCCAGTCCCCACTCCCACCCACAAAAAAGGCCCAAGACGAAGACAAGGACAAAAGTAGAAACCCTTATCTAGACCCTCTCTTCTTCTTGTACACCTCAGGGACCACAGGGCTTCCGAAAGCCGCCGTGATGAAGCAGGCTCGCTTCTTCTTATGTGCTCTGGCATGTTATGAGGTGAGTCGCCTCACCCAAGACGACATATTCTACGAAACCCTTCCCCTCTACCACACTTCAGGGATTATAGGGGCTGCTAATGCCGTTATCAACGGACTCACAGTCGTTCTACGTGATAAATTCTCTGCCTCCAACTTTTGGTCGGATTGTATCAAGTATGATGTCACGGTAAGTCTTTTTTCCCTCTCCCTCCCTCCCTCTCTCTCTCGGATAAATGTCACATTATTATGTCACTTTTCTTTTTCGGAGTGAAAAAGGGTTGCGCAATAAATTATAAATCATGGGGATTTAAGTCATATTAAAAGAGAGAAAGCTTGTTCTAAAATTGAACTTGGGGCACTGTGAGACTGACGAATTCTTTTACACTTTCAGATTGCTCAGTACATTGGAGAAATAATGAGGTAAGATAAGCGTACACACTTACAAAGGAAGATTCTCTAAAATTCAATTTTTAGGTACTTGGTTCGTCAAGATCCCACACCCGAGGAGAGAAGCCACAAAGTTCGAATCCTCATAGGCAACGGTCTCAGGCCAGAGATATGGGAAGAGGTTCAAAAGAGATTTGGCGTTGAGAGGATCAACGAAGTGTATGGGGCGACAGAAGGCAATGTGAGTATGAGTAAGTAGTAAGTCCAAATGAGACAATTTGTCACCACTTTCCTCTAATTTATAATTGGACTTCACTTTTTTCCCTAGGCAACTGTGAGAACAAGGTAGGTGCCTGTGGCTTCGTTCCCCTGTGGCTGAAGAAGGTATTTCCTTACGGGATTGTCCGTCTGGGACCTGATGGGGAACCTGTGAGGGATCCAAAGACCGGGCTTCTTATCGAGTGCAAAGCTGGGGAGGTTGGGGAACTCGTGGGCAAGATAACCGCCAACCATCCATTCCAAGACTTTAAAGGATACCCAGCAGACAAAAAAGCCACGACTAAGAAAATCCTCCATGACGCTTTTGTCAAAGGAGATTCAGTCTTCAGATCAGGTAATTGGGTAGCTAATGACTCTAAAAATTCCATTAGTCTGCAAAGTGATTGATTGCGCAATTTATGCATCCAGGTGACCTCTTCATGCAGGATGAGTTGGGGTTTATGTACTTTAAAGACAGGATGGGAGACACGTTCAGATGGAAAGGTATATATAAAAGCACGATAATCTCCTCTGGTCACTTTACTCTTTTTTGTATCTAGGCGAGAACGTAGCAACCTCTGAGGTTGAGTACGTCATCACAAACCTGACCCCAAAGAAGTTGGACGTGGTCGTTTTCCCCGTCAAGATCCCAGGGACAGAGGGTCAGGCTGGGATGGGGGTGATTGCAGATGAAGATTCCATTCTCAACTTGACTGATCTGAGTCTCAAGATGAGAAAGGCGTTGGCGTCATACGCAATTCCCATTTTCCTCCGAGTCGTTAAGGAGATTGAAAAAACTGGTTCGTTTTTTTACAGACGTCATCAAGCCATCCATCAATCAATTATTGCAACTAAGTTGTGCAATTATTCATTTCATGTATGTAGGTACGCATCGGTTGAAGAAAGGAGAGTTGCAGAAGGAGGGTTATGATGTGTCCAAGGTTCAGGACGACAAGCTGTACTTTTGGTCAACAGAAGAGTCTGGATCTGGGAGATATGTTCCCCTGACAAAAGAACTCCATGATAGAATCATAAATGGAAGTGTGAAGTTGTAACTTAGTTGTTATGGACTGGAATGTAATAAAACAATCAACAATGTTATGTTAATGTAACGTTAATGGGACAGGTTTTTATTTTTTATTCGGGGATGGAGAAGGAACGCATTACCATTAGTATCCACATCACGCGCATTTTTGCAAGCTGCAATTTGGGATTTTCCCGAAGACAATCAATTAGTTCACATAAGCCACATCCATGGCAATTTTTTAGGACTTCTTCTTTTGGCACACCTAAATTAAATTGAAGTTGCTCCAAATCCTTTGATGATTGAACTGGAATTGAACATTCCAGAAATACTCCTTGCAATATGTGCTATTTTTACATATTAGTGCTCCAACGTTCTATTCTTTGAATGCACTACGGCCAGAACCGCTTGGTTAAATCCATGTCCAAGATGAGCTATGCAATTCTTGAGCATTCGATCCAGGACGGTTTTGGAGGGGAGGTTTCTGAGTTGATTTCCAATCCTGAGAGCGATTCTTGCCCTTTCCTCCTCAGACACTTCGGATTCAAGAAATTCTCTTGCTTGGGAAAAATTGTCATCATCCCCGTTATCCGCCCTGCTCACATGCCCACCCTGGAAGAGGACCACTCCTTCAGAGACTTTGGCCCTCGGGTCAAAGTTGGACGGACCGTTGAAGGAGTTGGGAAAGTAGTTGGGGCCACCTGAGACAAATGAAGTGGAAAAAAGTGTATGGCTTTTTATGGTCGACTCACCATGACCATTGGAACTAGTGGACAATCGCATTGGCCCATCTCGTTCATACCCTGACACAATCCCCAAGGGCTTGTTGACCTCGATCTGTTCAAAGTTAGGTCCTAAACGATGTCTTTGAGCGTCTTTGTAGGCAAAGAGTCTGGCTTGTAGGATGATGTCCGGACTGCTAGCAATCCCTGGGATGAGGTTAGGACAAAATGCGGCTTGCTCTATTTGAGTAAAGAAGTCTGTGGGATTCTCATCGAGGATAAACTCCCCGATCTTGATAAAGGGTAGATCCTTGTAGTTCCACACTTTGGTCGAGTCGAAGGGGTTGAAGGGCCAACTCTCTGCCTCCTCAAACGTCATGACCTATGTATCAAGATATTTGATGAATTGTGCCATTCTTTTGAGGCTTTCTATACATAACTGCAGCCCAAAATCCCACCGGGGATACTCCCCCGTCGCAATGGCATTGTACAAGTCGTCCATATAGTAGGTGGGATCCGTACCGGCTAAAACGTACACCTTGTCATCCCCCAGATTTGGAATGTGCTGATGAGACATCCATGAAAATTTGCAGTACACCCGAACCCCAAAGCTGTTCACACACGTGTACGTGTTCACTGCGGACCCGTTCATGGCCCGGCTCGACCCCAGAAGGCTACTATCCGAGTGAAATCGGACCCAATTATTCAAAGTCTCTGGCCTCCAACTAGTGTAGTCCATGAAGGAGAGAAGGTCTCGTCGATTCGTGACAGGGTTCTTTTTGAGTGTACGCATGGCATGGGAAAACCTTATCGGGTCTCGAATGATAAAGGCTGGGATTTGGAGCCCAGGGAAATCCAGGTTCCCATCCTCCTGGGTGTAAAACCGTATGGCAAAGCCTTTTGGGTCTTTCGCAGTGTCACTCTCCCCACGTGCCGCAAAGGATCCAGAAAACCGAACGAGGATCTTCGTCTTCTTTCCCACTCCGTTGAAGACTTGCGCCATTGTAAATTGGGACACGTCATTCGTGACTCGGAAGTGACCAAAGGCCCCATGACCCCTCGCATGCACGACTCGTTGTGGGATCTCCTCTCGGTTGAATGATTGGATGTTGTTGAGGAGGACATGGTCCAGGACCAAGCCTCCTTGAAAGGCAATACTCAAGGAATTCTCTTCAGAGGGTATAGGGTTCCCAAATCCCTGGGTCACTTTCTGGCAGGCGGATGACTTGTGGTCATTCCCCCACTTTGGAAGCGCATTTTTTGCCTCCGAAAATTTTCCTTCAACAGAAATTACAGAGTCTTCCTATAAAGGACTTGACGGCTTACCCCTCAGTGTGTTCGTCCGTGCAAAAGGGCATGACGAGCTCTGATGACCATCGGCTTGGGTTGTTTGGACCAAAGGAGTGACCCACCACGACCAAGCTATTGTTAACATGATTACCTTTTACTTGTTTACTGTTGACGACTGACTAACAAACCAGGTTCCGTTTATGCTGTCGGAATGTGTTCCACTTTCACTTTTTTTGAATTAATGACTTGGTCCATAAATTGGGATCAATATATCCGTTGTTAACGGGATTTTTGTCATCGAGCAAGTTACCATCTTCAATCCGTTTGCAAAGAAGCCTCTTATGATTTTGATCATAATATGCAAAAATATGCTTCTTATCCTACGTTATTGAAATATTTTCAAAGCATAGCACCTTTTTTTTTGTTGTCTAGGCGAGGAATAATAGCATCGATTGTGGAAAACTATGTAGTCCGTCATTAAGGCCGCAAATTTAATACTCGAAATTGCAACCTTCTCGATTCCAACCTCTACGAATGGCTCGTTGGAATATGAAACATGAGTCTAAACATAAATTATAATTACAAATGTCGGCAATAAATGGAAGGCTTCATTAGTTTGAGGTTGGATAATTTATAGCTTTTCTCTGCCATGTATTTTGCTACATTTTTTTAGATTGTCCATCCGGCTGGACTCCAAATTCTTAACTCAATCCATAAAGAATGCATAGCCTTTAGCCTTGTCATTGTATGTAATCATTTTGTCAAAATTGGACTCCTCATTTTGTCTATCATCAATGTGTTCCAAACTGCCCCAACTTAACTTGACTTGATGATCCTACTAATTCTGAACAAATTCATGAAAAGTAACTTTGCCCACTCATTAGCGTTCTGCATTCTGTGATGATATGGCGTGGGTGACCTTGTCCATAAAAATGTGAACCATGTAACAAATCAAGTTCAGGTACAATTTACGTCCAGCGTGGCTTGTGGCTATCCGAAAAGCCAAGCCACCTCAAACAAACTAAACTAAACAATGCATTATTAGCCAATATCATCATGTCTTGATAAGAATACCATGTTGCATGTTGTGTTTGTGGTTACATAGTGCCACGCTATGCTATGCTGCGGCTTTTTAAACACCCTTCATATTTTTTATTCATCAACTATGCTCACATGTGATTCTGTATGTAAAAAGAGGAAGGAATAGGAATCTATTATTTTGTTGAAAGCTTCTACTTTGTATCCCAAAATTATTTAATTTGTCGAGTTTAATTACCGTGTAAAATGGTAGGAGAAAAGCAAAGCCGTGTGTCTTAGCTAGCATACATACATATTTTGTATGAAAGATTTTTTAAAGTGAAGACATTTAAAGCCAATAAATTACAATTACATTTAAAGATGTGGGCTTATATCGGGATTGGAGTGAGTGTTTCCTTGATAGTCTGCCTGGTTGGATATGTCGCATACCGCGTCGTCATGTCCATGGGAAGAAGACTCAGTGGTTATCTTGAGAGTAAAAAAGAAGTGTAAGTTTTCATCATTATCCATGCATTTTGTCTATGGGAAATACATGGTTGTCATAATTTTGATGTTTGGTTCAGGCGACTGCACAAGGACGATATCAATTTGAACGTGAAGATGCATCGAGGAAAGAATTTGAAGAAGTTGATGAAGGACTTTGGAGTTGAAGATTTCAAACGTGCTAAGACAAAATAATAGGCAATAAGGACTAAGCAGTAATTATGACGAAGTGTTTTTATCAAACGTGAGACTATTTTCAAGGTGCCATGGTGCCCACAATGTAAATTTTCACCATTCAGAAGCTATGATGGTTGTGCTTATTGACGGAGTTAGATTTTACATTTTATTTTATGTACAACAGACGTTTGCGTTTTGTTTTAATAAGACATTGCTGTAAGTTTGACGACTTATATTTTAAGAATTTTAATGTAATTGGGATGGGCTTTTACCGACAGATAAGCAATCAATGATGACGATAGAAGGTGGATTTTAATCATTTTGACTATTATTCCGTATGTAATTCCAATGTTACCTCTGTGATATATGTATTTGACATTACGCTAGGCCAAAAATAATAGCTAAAGTTGTTGACAAAAGTGAAATAACTTAACAAATAATCGAAGCAATAAATGAAATACCAAAGTACTGACCACTTCCATAAAGGACACAGATCAAAGTTTCTTGCGCACCATACGACGCTGCAGTACTGTCAAAAATATGCATGACACACTCCGATAATGCATGCAATGAGGGTGTGAATTTTGTCATTATCATTCATTTAGAGAGCCTAGTTCATATCCCGAATTTAAATGATGCTTGATTTTCACCACATTATCAACCGGAACTCATGGGACTCGGACGCCATGCAGATTCTCAACTATTCCTTCATTCACACTGTTATCCTCCTAACTTTCACCACCTCTTTGGCCCAAGGGTTTTTCTTAATCTGTAAGTTACAGTCAAAAATGTGCCAATATTTATTTATTTATACATTTGTTTAGATGCGAAAGGCTCCTGCACACCCCCTCACATCGTGGACAATCCCCCAGGCAGAGTTTGTCAAAGATGCACTTGTATCCTGAAGGACAACTGGATTTGCTACACAAGGTTACTCGATCCTCAACTCTGTCGTGTGAAGCAAATATTTTTGTTGGACAGCCCCAACAGATATCAATAAGAAACAAGTCAGTCAATCTCCAAAAGAAGAAAGAAATGAATGAATTTTTCCGTTCGAGCTTGAAGAATAAAGAATGCAAAAAAGTTTTTTTTCTTCAAGTCTTAAAATAAAACTCATTTATCCTGTCACGGTCCATGCACATTGAAAGAAGATGAGGCGCATTTCAATTCAATTCATTTCCAATCCAGTTTGTAGATTTAAATGAGTCGTCATATAGGAAAAGAGTGTTGCATCCGGTCATGGATCAAGTTCAAGAAAAGACCAGACGAGACTGCAATATCATAACTGTCATCATTATAACTTTATTTGTGTGGAAAGTTATGAAGGATTTTGATTACTTTTGACACTTTTTCAGAGACGCAATTTTTTTATGTTTGTCTCAACTTGCCCCCCAGCAAACATTCCAACAAAGTGTGCATAGGCCATTAGGCGACATGTGTATTTCCGGAAACGGAACAAGTCGTCATTGCATTAACAAAAAGAAAGGAGGAAGACAAAACAATTTGTCTTCCCTCTCCTCTTCTCGAAAGCAATAAAAGTTGACAGGATTCAGCATTCAGATCAATAATAATATCACAAGAAAAGCTGTAGACAGAAAGAAGTACTTGAAAAAGTTAACTGTTGATAGAGGAAAAGAAAAAGAATTCGCTCACTTTACCCCCAAAAAATTATTTTTTGGCAACCTCTTCTTTTCTCTGTCTCCCTGGGTGGTGATGGATGGATTCGATAGATAGGAGAAGATAAGTCATCGTGAGAGTATCGAGTATGGTGTTGTTGTCATCAGGATTGAATTCCCCAAAGAAAGAGAGGCATGATATGTCTGAATGAATGTATGTACATTGGATCAACAACGGATTGGCACCCATCGCGTCAAGAGGGTGAGAGGTGAGTAATTAATTTAATTCCGGGACTTTTTCAGACCGTTTTTGAAATCTTAGCGAACGACTCATTTAACAAAAATCCGTTAAAAAGTGTGTGGGAATTCAATTCATAATACGCATTATGTCACCGACGACAATGTCTGCATATTTTTACATATCTGTCATCAACAAGTAGGAGGATAACCTTAAGAATCACTTATCAATACAAAAAGTGTAAAAATACTTGGCTATTTGAAGACAAAAACTTATGATTCTTCTACGCATCAACACAATAATAATAATACCTAATGAGAATGGCATACTTTTACCAGCATAAATTATTGAAGGCATAGATTCTCTCGATTCACTCATGGATGACCTCTTAAATTATATCGACAGTTTCATTCCCTTGTCATGTCTTATGTTCACAGTCTAGTCTAGGATTAAAATGTGCATAAATAAATTAACTTTTGCGTGGGAAGGTAAGAAAGAAAGCAGGAAATAAAAGTTGGCCTGGTAACCCAAGCCATTTATTTACAATGACCGACCGATGCATGCATTGTTTTTTAGTGTGTTGATCTCGATTTTCATTTTTAGAGAGCTTTATTTTTAATTGATGATTGCCCGTTGTATTTAACACTCCAGCCCTCCTTTCATTTCATGTTTCATTTGAAATCGCTTTGCTTTCAATGTTTGCAAAGAAAATTGCGGAAGAAACTGGGTCTTCCTCCATTACATATTTCACCGTCTTGTCTTAATGGTTTTTCATCTCAAACTTTCTTCATTTCCTCCTCAATCCATTAACTCTCAATGTGTAAAAAAAGACTTGCTAAAAGTGTTGCACTTTTCTTTTGCCACTCCCAATGCAATGTTTTGAAATTCCTCCTGATGTGGAAGGATGATAATGGAAACATGTAAATAAAATTGTATATAAGACTGTCTCATCGGGTCAAAGACCGTTGTTGAAATGAAATCGCGGAAGACCCCGTAGGTATTTTCAATTTACTTTTTACTACACACATTTACAACGCTTCATTGACAAATCTTTGTTTGGTGTTCAGGAAAGGAGGAGGAAATGGAATGTACGAAAAAATGCGTTGCATGTTTGATTCTATCCAACGATAAATTGGACTTAAAGCTACTCATAAATGACTAGAGTAATTAGCTGAATACTTTTTCAAGAAAAAGACCAGACGCAGAAGGAGAAACAGACGCTACTCTACAGAATGCAATTAAAAAAGTGTACGCTTCCTTCCGACACTTTGATAATTAATTACTCGTGGATATACAGAATGCATTTTTGTGCATCTGCTTTAAATGTTAAGTAAACTTAGACATTCTTAAATGACTGCATTATTTTGCACAAAAAAATAGTTCAAGCTGAAGCTGAGTTTGGTACCGGGAAAATGAGACGTGTTGAAAAGCGTGAAAGTGTAAAATGGCTTTGGTTTGATGGAAATGATATGACTAAAAGTACGGAACAAGGCAAGGTAAGTGAAGTGGCTAATTTCATCTCAATGGCAAGGACTTTACTGCATTAAAGACATCATTTTCTCAGACTGCCCCAACGTAAGTGAGTGAAACCTTTCCCTCTGATTTGATGAGACGAGATATCAATCGACCTTCTAACTTTTTCACTTCATTGCTTTGGTAATTTAATTCAATTTCACGGGATGTGATTGTTTTTAATCACAAAATAAAATGGCATTGATGAAAACCTCACACAAAGAAGTAAAGGGTGGTGTAGGTTTTAGCAGCAGACGACCCTCCTTTGAGTTCCTAAGTTGATGAACATCATCCAACTTTTTTTCGTCAATCTCATCTCAAAATCTCATCTCCTCTCATCGTCATATCATCCCGTCACTTGGCAAAGGCGAGAATTTATATAAAAAAAAACTTGGTTCACTTCACACTTTTGGTTTGAGAGAGAGGAGGAAAACAAAGAGACAGGGATTTTATAAACAAAGAATTCTTGTCAAGTTGCAACTGCATTTTTGCTTCTTGTTTGCAAAAATCTTTGCGCATTTCCACGCCAATGACTAATTCGAGAGAGAGGCCTTCCTTAACTACGTAACCCAGAGAAATAATCCTGAACCTAGAGCAAGGAGGAATGCAATAGAATCGTCTCAGAACATATCGGCCTGATTCAAAGAATATTTGAGTCCCACAGATTAATTGGATGGAAAAAGCTAATAAATCCACGGTAACAACAACGACGCAAATCCGTTTCACCAGAAAGAAATTGTATCATTTCCTTTTTTCCAATAATCAGAGTCACAAGATATTAGCCAGCCGTGTGAGGCTCCGAAGATATGATGTCATGTCAAAAGTCATTAGTTACAAAATGCGACGGACGGAAGAAGAAGCCCACCTCTGCTTTCTTTCTTCTTGTGGTTGAACATAAATTTCTCAATTAATTGGCTTAACCCTCAAACATCCTGCTTGTTTCTCTGAATGTGGTCCTAAGAAAGTAAGTGTGTAGTATTTATTTGTCGAAAAAAAGTTGGCTTGCTATTCTTCTTCTAAGGAATCCGAGTCACACTTTCGCCTTTATACTTTACTTTCTCTATTTATACATACCTATACTTGCTCTAAGAATTCCTTTTCAGTCATAATTTATTGTCTCCGACATCCAGTCGTCGTCTTTCTCTTATGCGCGATCGGGTTTCAGAGGAATGAATGAAGTATAATGAGAACAAATGAGAGAGGCGAGGTGCACCACAATTAGGAGCAGTCATGCATGTCTTTTACAGTGGAAATAAAAGTCATAAATTTAAATTTATTATGTTTATTTCTAGAGAAGAATGTGACTAGCTTAGTTGGGGTAAAATGAGACATTCTTAAGGCGTCGGCCTTGATCCGCAATCCACAAATTGTGGAAAGTCGCACCTGTCCATAGCCCCATCGTAGTAGAGGGGAGGGGGACAACTGAAACAGTACGGAGTTCCATTGATGCAAGAGACGTATTTGGAACAGTCCGATGGGTCTGGGTAGTTCCCATCGATGGAGGGAGGGCACTGGAAGTTTGAGCACGAGACTGGAGGAGGAGTGGTGGTGGAAGTTGGTCCAGGGGTCCCTGTCGGGGGACTCTCGTCCAGCTCGTCCAAGTCGATGTAGAAGATGTCGGTTGTGTAGCCTGGGAATAAGTAGCCACCTCCAAAGTAAATCCTGTTGGTTTCCTCAACGTATGCTATTCCCATCCCCCTCACCCCTGCTGGATAGTCGATGACTGAGTGGGTGGTGAAGTTCCCGGTCTCCGTGTCAACTTCAATGAGGCCATTTGTGTCGGCAACATCCAAGATCCAGAGTTTCCCACTCGCCCAGAGCATTGTGACGGAAAAGAGATTCGTCCCGAATCGGATGTAGCTGGAATTTTGCCCTGAGATGGAGTACTTGCTAATCGCACCACCGTCCAGGTAGTAGATCAAGTCGTCACCGTCCCAGGTTACAACTGGTGCTTGGTTTGTGAGTCGCATGCCATCGAAGTCGATGGAAGTAAAGTTCTCATTCAGAGCGATGTGGAAGGAGGACCGGTTCCCTCCGTAGGGCGAGAAGACCATAACTGAGTCCTTGTCTGTTTGTAAGGTTGACGTTGGAAACCCTTGCCACGCCACGTCCAGGTCCCCCACTTGGCGAATCTGCCGGGTTGCCGGGCTGTACTGGAAAATGTCGGTGACATAATCGTTGGTTTGATTGACTCCGTAGCGGGTCCCTCCAAAGTGGTACAGGTTCCCTTCAGAATCCACTGCTGCCGAGGAGACTTGAAGTGGAATTGGCAGGGTTCCTACCCGTGCTGCAGTGTCAGGGGTGATGCGGAACTCGGCTATTTCAGTATTTGGAAAAGTTTCGTCGTAGGCGTAGATGAAGTAGATGGTGTCATTCCGGTCGAAGACGGTGGAGAAGGAGCGGCGACCTACGGGAAGGGAGGCTGCGCACTTTCGGGCCGTGAGAACGGCTTGTGAGCTGCCAATTGCCACGGAGAAAAGAACTAAGGCGAGAAAAAATGCCCTCATTTTGGAAATTCAGAAGACTTTTGAGCTAATTGAGATGAGAGGACCGAATGTGAATTGAATTATAATCAAATGGACTTCAAATACACATCTTTTATACTTACAAACTTGAATGAATGACGCTTTGAAACGTACGTATTTGAAATCGAGTTTGATAAGGAGAATCATAATCAAACAATAATCAATTACTTATCAATGCATCAAGAACAATGTGGAAAACTTGTTTTGCGAGTCTATCTACGCGAATCGAAACCCACGCTCGTGGTGAAACTCGTGCTTAATTATCGTCAACGTTAGTACAAAAAACGTCATCCACATTGTCAATCGTCGAGCCGAAAGATATCCAATCTTATCAATTGACCGTTCAAAAGCTATGATGTCATTTACATGTCTCATTCTGCCCCAAATGGTTCTTCTTCTGTATCGTCGCCAGGTGCATCTTATCCATCCAATCGGATTGATTTTTTATATGAAATTCCGATCAACTTTTTAACAAAAAATATATTATTGACACAGCATCTTGTTAAAGCAATAATGGTTATGGTTTCCTGGCGTCTAGCATATCATCATCAGATCAGACGCCACAGAAAGTGGTAAAAAACCGTTTGATCAAAAAAGCCACACCACCAACCACCCACGATTCTAAAATTAGGTACAAGAATCATTATATATTTGTTAAGTAATCAAATCATATCATGCCAAGAGGAAAGGAAGGAACTCCTCTCTCAGATTATGATTAAGTATCGGAGAAAGAAAGGGGTGAACTTCCTTGGCTTCGGTCATGAGTCAGGGTTAAACTGTTTCTGTCTCGTCACGTTATGCAAGCAAACATTTTTGCTAATCGATGTGCGGGGGGAAGGTGTCAATCTCCATCGTTTCGATTGAATAATCATCATCAAAAGACGCTTTCTCAAACAAAAAAAGCAAACTGCCAACGCCATGTTACCACAATTAGCCATCGGATATCTGAATCTTTTTGAAACAAAAAAGACTAGATTTAATATTCCATCTATTTATAGAGTAGTAAGTCCTAAGTTATGTTGTATGTTGTTGTGATTTGATTTTGCTTCATTTTTTTTTCTTCAAAAATCTTTTCGTAAATGCGTAAATAAACTTTGTAAATTCCTTTCTTTTGGAAGAAATGAAAGTCTGTTTCATATATTTTTGAAGAAACAACTCATTCATCTTCATTTTCTCTCTCCATCGAGAAAGTTTTTCTCCTCATTATTCATGTGATTGGATTGGACGTTGGAGTATTTTGCTTTAGACATTAGATAAATATAAATACATACTACGCACCCACACCCTCAAGAAAGAGAGACAAACATATCTCAGAGGGGAAGACCTTGTCGATATTATTAAATTAATGCTTTTTGGAGAGCTAATATTAGTACATAAATATTGTTGGCAGAAGAAGAAAAAATGTCTTTTTTTCCCGTAGTCGCTTTATATGGTGATTAGCACAGCAGCAGAGATCGTTAGATAACCTAAGGATAAGACCAAATGGAAATGGTTCATACTTAGGTATACTCAACAATATTTATAGCGGATATGCATCAAAAAATGCCATTTTTTATAAGCAATACCATGCAGCAAAGACGATGGATTGATGGGATGAGGGGACACAGTAATTATAACGAATGCCAACCAAAACTTTTATAAGAAATCAAATGACTTTTTCTTCTACTGCAATTGGAAGATGTTGCACTATCCATGTTTGTTTAACCTTCTCTTAAAATATCACAATTTTTTTCATCTTCTGGAGCTCTTCTGTGTGTAAATTTCACGAGGAGACA
>JAQIWU010002077.1:0-13510 GCA_034696445.1 Isotomiella minor
CACTATTGAGAACTCGACAAAAACTGCTGTCTTTGAGACCATCATCAATGGAACGATCAATGCGTTGCTTGCAATTGAACTCAAATAATAAATAGCATATATAGTTTATTTCTTACAAAAAAAGTCCTACTATTGTAAAACAACTAATATCTTATTTCTTGTAACTCTAACTGTACATATTTCGCAAGTTGCGACGAGACCTCTGGACAGGAAAGAAATGTGATAGAAGCCTGCTGATGCTCCTGATCACGGAGGTCAGGTTGTATTGACTCATCATCGTAGGAATAATTGTAAGGTTCTTCTTCATCCTCTTCACACCCTTTGTACGCTGATCCAACCTTTCCTAGTGGAACATTTGATCCGAAGGAGACACCAGTAAGACCTGGATTGGAGGCACCCCAACCCGTCGGGAGGCAAGCTGAGACGCCTGTGTGATCCACGCTGGAGAACAAAGTCCAGGACTCTAGCCCCGTGAATGCGAAGGAGGAAATGTCTACGGCGGATGGAAGCTTTATGGAGTTTCCTAATAAAAAATATGGACATGTTAAAACAGTCTTTAAAATAAATAAAGTACCCTCATACCTGTGAGATATAGCTCAGTCCCCGTCCAACCTGGGTCGAAGAGGGAGAGGGACGCTTCGTCCATTTTGTTTGAAGCCAAGTGTTTGATCGCTGTGTAAATGGCAGATTGTCCCTTGTCTTCATCATGCAAGCTGAAGCAGACCATGCCAACGTTACTATTGACGAGAACGGATTCCATGATTATGCCCTCATTGTCGGATGTGCATGAAGATGGTGGTTGTTCGCCAATTGAAAAGTTGAATGACACGAGCCACACTCCCTTCCGGACACAGAAACTCTTTGCCTTTCTCCCAATCAAGGAATGTTCCTGTAGGTTTGGTTCGTTCCTCGTCCACTCCTCGCTGGCTCCGGTGTAGTCTTGGTTAGTGAAAAACACCATTTGTTGGAGGTTGTCGTCGTCTTGAGATTCGTAGACGGGATGACCGTGATTTTCATCAGCTAGGACTATCAATCCTACTAAAACAACTCTTAGTAATCTTAGCCACGCCATAGTTGAACTTTGCTTTGCTTTTGTGTTTAAAGTAAGTGGTTCTTTGAATGATTTGGAAAGGAGAATTTCACCTCTCTTTATATACAATGACATGCATCCTGTTCAATCTAAAGTAAAGTTTGAAAACAAGGTTGTATTTCTTTGCTTTGAAAATGTCATTTTGTTTATGTTTGCAAAATTGAAATAAGTCGCATTACATATTATGTACAGGTATAGATATGTCAAAGCGAATGGCAGATAAAGCCAGGCGACAAAAAAGATAAGATCACGCGTGTATTAATACACAAATAGGGAGCAGGATGTTTTAGTATGCTTTTGATATTTTGCAGATAGATATTTTTGAAATATTATATACGTATGTCGGAAATGAATCTTTTTGAAAGGTCAAGTTTGTCAAATATGGATGGAAACATATAGGTTTATGTAATCACGCTGCTGAAAGAAAGGTTTATACATAGTACAACCATATCATCACTAACAGGTATCCGTATCAATCTATTTGTAAGCGTCGTCATTATTCAACCTACGCTACCAATGTTTTTATGTATACCTATTATGAGTAATGTGCGTCGCAGGCTTACACAATTTATTTAGAAAATAACAATTTTCCGGACAGTTTCCAATGCGACATTGGACTTTGCTTTGTACGGTTTCTCCGAAACAATATCCTTGAAAATTGTACGCACAAACAGAACGCCACATACATTTGATGACATAGGTAATAATGCTAAATGAACAGCGTATTTTTGTTCATGTCTTTGGCAACCCACTGGATTTGGACGTAGGAAGGTCTGGTGGTGGTAATGATGTTAACGAGCAGTGGACACTAACAATTGTAGTTGTGGCATCATGGCCCATTGGTTTTTGTTGTTGGTAAGGATCGTGGACTTGGTCTTCTCTGTTGTTTCTGTTGCTGGTGACTGTGGGAGAGCGAGGGACAAGTTTTTGAGTGGGTCTAATTGGGGTAAGATGCCTCACAGGAAGTGAATCCATCTTTGTTTCCTTTTTGTTGACCTTCTTTTTCCTGAGTGGAGGATATGGAGGACAGGATTGGGTCATGTAGACGCATTTCCCATTGCTGTTAGTTGAAAGAACGCTACTCTTTCTCCTATCGTCATTATCCTGCTTTTCAACATCGTCTTCTCCTGGCCGTTGTATGATCCTCACCATTCCAAACTTGGTGCTTGTGTAGACTTGTGGAACTTGGAGTCGAGGGGTTGGGGGTGTTAGGGGAAGACCCTCGTCCATTTCCACCTCCTCCATGGACCTGTCATCCGCCGTCGTCGTCGTGGTCAAAAGGAGGATGGAAAAATACCCTCCGCTATAGCGACACAGGAGGATCGAGAGGAGGACGATGTACACACCCAACACTATGGCAACATATATTGCTGTACCACAGCAGAACATTTTAGACACAATTTACGAAAATTACATTTCAAATTAACTCACCAGCATTCGCCCTACTGGCTTCATGCATCGCCAAGATCTTCTCCATCTGATCCGGAGGCCAGGAGACGTGTTTGTAATGTGGAAATGACCCTGGAGCTGCCAATCCATACTGGGAAGATGAGGGAGATGTAGAAGACTGGGATGCCATGAGGTTCTGAAGGAAGGATTCCAAGTCCTGTGGTGGACCATCTTCATTCGTGGGAAGACTTGCATTTCTGAGGGTATTGGTCATTTCAGGATACATTCTGCATAAATACACACATACACAATGATGAGATATTTTGGAATCGAGGCAGGGTGAGACATGTCAAATCATCCAATATTCGGATCAGATACTCCTTTTCTGGGTAACAGGATTTTGAGAATTCTTTTGATTGATCATGTATATGTGTCTCCTGCAGATTAATACAAATCTATAGGTCTTGTAGCTCGTCAAAAAAAATAACTCGAAATAATGAAACTTGGATACCCAGAAGAACATTTCCAGCTCTATCCTCATTCAATGGAATCCTTAGTAAATTGAGTAGGATAGAGTTACAGTTACAGCGAAATGAAAATCACAAATCTCCGGGGTACCTGTACGAATGTCGGTAACTACATGACAGAAATTCTTGTCTCTAAGTGAAATTGCGTGTCACTATGTCGAGCGTCATGCAGAGAAGACATTTTTGTTGACAAGACAGAATGACATACGGATCCAACCCTTTTGACAGTTTTAGAAACCCCAGTTTTTCCTTTTCTCTACATCCTAATCCTTCTAAGAAACCTATGATTGGTTCAAGTCCTCGATTTTTTTCTTGTAGACTCTATGTAATGTTCCATGTCATCATCCATCCTAAATAGTGACTTTCTCCTCATGACATCAAAAAGTGTGGAGTTGAAGTGCGTACAGTCAAGGTCTCATAAATAACGTTGGTTTGTCAGTCACGGAATAATTTGACAAGTAAAGGATTTGAGAACAACGTACATATTGCATACCCGGGGCACTTTGATACGGTTACAATTACACGTTGCTCAATGAAGAATGTGAACAATCTAATGAAAGCCCTTAAGGCAGCACAATTAATTAAAGAAATTGTTGTCTGTACGTAAACATTGGCTGCTGCTAACCAAACACTTTGGAATGAACCAACGACACACTTGACTCACAAAAAGTTAAGTTGGCATTCAATGATGGATGAGTGTAATTGCAAGTAATGTTTTTCTTCCCGACCGGTACACTAGAAGAACGCTCAAGTTGATTTATTAGTTCACAGCGTAATATTCAATGTGGTTCATTAATGTCGGTCAAAGACAGTCAGCCAAGACTTTTGGAGGCTTGTGGTGTTCACCCTTTGAAGATAGAACTGAAACTGAGCATCGTTGCGGAACTGTGGATATACATAAGGAGAAAGTTTGTGAGCCAGTGAAAGCGAGGCACTTTATACTTTCTCTTGCAGTGTAGGTTTGTTAACCTGACTGAAGAAGTCTAGAGACTCGGCAGTGTCATTACAGAGGCAACAAGTTGAAGTTACATTTTTCTCTTCGACGTTACACCATTAATTTTTCATAGTTCGTTTCCTTTCTGCTTTTATACAATCGCATTTCCATCAAGTTTTCATGTGATGTGGGTTTTTTTCCTTCCGAAACCCAGGATGGATGGCGATTATAAAACAATAAAAGGAAAATGCTCGTGAAAGTTGCTGTTGTCCTCTTGCTGATGCGAATTAAATTTAAGTTCCAACCTCAAGACCTTTCTTTTCGTTACTCTGTACTGTTCCCATCAACTTTTACCAAAACCATCAACTTTTGGGAATTCCCGTTCCCCTTTTCATTTCATACGCTTTCCTTTCCATTTCCTTTCACTCACCCAAAATTGAATTTTTTCATTTTGCAAACACAATTACTTTCGGGAGAACAACAGCTTGAGGGATGGCATGACTGCCGAAAAAAGATGTGATATGTGTGTTAACAGTTTTGCACTTGAGGCGAAAGTATGCGAAAAGACTTGGATTTTTTTGAGGTGGAAAGCATTTGGGGTAAGGTGAGATTCCAATCATGTTAGCATTGTCATTATTTTCATTTTGTCTCTTTCATTTGGTTACACACAAAAATAAAACGTCTTAAAAACTGGAAGTATAACACACACGACGGTTTTAGGGGAAAGTTACGGCTTGCAGAAAGGGAAAGTTCATGCAAAAACCTATGCGAGAATCCTTGTTGACAAACTCTTTTCCTCTCTGTTTATGTTTGCCTTATTTCCTGCTTCCTCTCTCTCTTGCCTCAGAGTGAGGCTTCCTCTTAAAAATGATTTGTTGTTGCAAGGCAAGGCAAATTATATCCACTTGGTACTTTCACTTCCGTGGTGACAGGAGCGAAGCGTAAGTCTTAGGATGGATGGAGTTGTTTTTGCAAATATGTGGATGGAATCTCATTAAGTTTTATCCTCCTTGAGAAGGAAAGAGCACGAACAGGGAAGTCAAAAAAATGTCCAGTAAAGCATCTAATCAGTGAAGAGGAATTACACTTGTTGTCGTCATATATAAATAAATTAGTTTCCCGAATGCAGTTCAGAAGCCAGCCTGCGTGTGGCAAACCCACTAAAATTTCAGCGGATGTCTAAAAATGTTAAATGAGTACTTTCCTACCTCTTTAGGGATTTACGTAGTTGAGGACGGGACTTGCTTGAAATTTAAACTAGCGTCATCATCAGTCTTCTCAACGACACTTCACTTTCTCTGCTATAAGCCGCAACTTGAAATTGTAATTGTGACTCTGTCACTGTAGTACATAAGTTTGAAAGGGTGTAATGAGTTCTTTCGTCACGTCACTTCTCTCATGACATGATCACACTTGAGTGAAATTGGAAACTTAGACTAATGGAGAACCTCTTAAGGCACCTACCCACCTTTCGCTTACCTTTGGAAACATTACATATTTGCCTAAAACTTTGCTACACCACACAAAACAAAACTAAATTCCCACGGGATCCCACCAGTTTTAGTTTTCACTCTACAATCTAAATCTCCAGCCAAACTTATTTCCTTCCCTTAAATCAAATCAGTTTCATTCTAACCACAATGACGTAGGCGTAAGTGACAAGGTTGTTTTTGCGTTGAGGAAGTTTGTAAACTGTTACGTGATCCAATTGTATATAACTAAGGGGAAACCTCAAAAAGGAAAACTAAACTGGCTCAAAAGATCAGTGGTGTACATAACATGCCCTTCTTCTCTTCAATGAGATAGGATTGAAGAAAAGCAGGTAGACTTCAACTTTCACCATGAACTTTCTTTATGTGTAAATAGGAAAGCGAGCTAGCTGTAGGCTTTACATGACAACGGGATTTCTTCGAGTCTCTGAATATTTAATAATATTAGTTTTTCGAAGCATACAACTTTTAATTATCTTGACATACTTACTTTTACAACTACAAGGTTTGAACGCAATTACGTAACTAATAATTCAAGATAACTGACTACCTCTATGTTTTGTGAGGTTGTGGAGAACTAAAACTATTGTTAATTATACACCTGCCGATGTCCAGTATTTTGTTCAGATTCAGTATCCTTTCCTTCCTCGAAACCTCTGCCTCGCATCAAGCTGTACAAAGGACAAAACAAAAGGTGCATATGGTTTTTAAACCTTAAGATAAGAATAAGGCTTTGTCACTTTTTCTTACCAGAGATCGTTTGCACTCGAAAAATGTCTTCCTTAGCAGCATGCAGTCTTGTGGAACGGAGCCGTCCGTCACAGACAAACACTCTTTGGGGGACTTGTTTTGCTATATACATAAGTAAAACAGAATAAGTTCCCCGTGTCCATGCCAATTAATTATAGACTTGACGTACAATCTGAACACAATCACTCTCGAGCAGACAATGCTTCAGTTCCCTTCGTAGTCCGGCACAGGGTCGGTGGTCCTCAGGCTCTACGGGTTGTCCTCCAGCCCCCACGTCGTCGTACAACTGGGCCATCTTTAGTCGCCACCCGTCTAAGAAACAAACAATTGTAAGCTAAGTTACGTCATGTCATGCCATTTTTTTAACCTGAACTGCCTGTCGTCGATGATGACGATGAGGGGGAGGTGGGTGGATCAGGGCTACTCCCTCCTCCTCCTCCGGCGTCACTTCCCGTTTTCAGGGTCATGATAATTATGATTAAGGACTAAAGATTTTCGGAATTGCAAAAGCAATCTTTTGCTCGAGTTCCACAAGCAGCTGTCGGTTCGTATGAAATGTCTCAATTTGCCTCTCCAAAAATGGAAAGCTTTTATTGAAAGTCTTTTACATTTTTGTCGTAGTTCTAAAGCTATAGCTATCCTTCAAAAGCCCCTTAGGGTCGGATCTGACCTCCTCCGTTGTGAACTCGACCTCCACCCTCCACTCTCCAGGTGGGGGGTAGGAGGATGTGAAATTGGCAACCACAAATGAGTTGTCCAATTCTGGACGATGAACCTCTTGAAGGAACCACTTAGTGGTCAGACTCTCGCCTTCAATTTGGTTCTCATGTCGTCGGAAGTGTCCCAACTGCAGCGTGTTCAGGGTCAGGGTGTCCGTGACGTTGTCCAGAGAAGTGTTGTCGACCAGGGAAATCCTCTCCAGGAATTGGAGCCACATGCTCTCCTTACAAACAGGGCAGAAGGAATCCGAGGTAATGTTCCTCATGAGACAGCCAGAGTTTGTGGGTCTGAGGGTGACACCTCTGGTGGGACTCGAGTCATCCCACGTGGGGTAGGCGGAGATGACGGAGGAATTTGAGTGGAACTCGGACTCTGACCCCCACTCGTAGAGCTGGACGGAGCAAATCATCCTCGGGATGAAAGGGTGGGTGGAGGGGGTTTTTGCCCTGACGGAGAAAACGTGACCTCCAAGTGAGAACCCTTGGTTTCCATACCATTCGTAAAACTCTCGATCGTCATAGCCGCTACTCGTCCAGGGGAGTGGGATCCCGTCAAGGAGGAATTCCAAAGAGTCCCTTTCTCCCGCTGCGCTCACAGAGAGGGTGAGGAACCACCGGTTGTAGGCCCCATTTGAGGTGAAGGGGAAGGAATGAAGTTGTTGAGAGGCAAGGTCCGCCCAAGGGTACTCTAGCAGTCGGTACGTCGCTCTTTCAGGGGCCACCACGGGTGGAGGATCCGTCAGCCAGTGTGACCACGGAATGCCACTTAAGTTCTTGGCGTTGTTGGCTCCATAGTAGGCCCAACTGTTGTCATACTCGTCACCCACAGCCACAAAGTTGTGACCCATTTCGTGTCTAAGGACAAAGGGCCCTGTGCGAAGGGCCCGCGTGGAGATGACAAACTCACCACCCACGCCTCCGTAAAAGTCGTCGTTTCCAATGATGCTTGGGTAGTCACAGCCACTCGTCCCAGTCAGAGCACAGACCTAAAAATGAAATTAAGACAAACGTCGTGTTAGGGGCAGAGTGAGATTTCGTAGATGTAAGTATCTATACCTGTCGAGCGTAGTTGGCTGCCCCAGTGTACACCACCCTGAGCTGTCCCCTCTCCCTGTACAGTCTGAAGGGTGTGGCTTTGGGCCCGTCATACCCAATCCCGGACTCATTGCTTGGGACGTAGATGGCCCAAATGTTGAAGAGGGGAAGGTAGCTTTTGAACGTGACCCCTTCAAACATTTCCTTTGTGATGCGATCAATGTCTTCGAAGAACTTGGTCCTCTCCTCAAGAGTGTAGCCATCCCCCATGAAGACGACGTCAATCCTGTTCCCTTGGTTCCCCCCATCGACGACTTTGACAATCTCCGGATTCACGTCTTGATATGGAGATGGGATCGATTCTTCCTCCTCCAAATCCACAGCATCAGAAGAAGTCCGTCCATTCTTGACTCCACATGTCTTTGTCAGGTAGGCCTCAAGGGTGGCCTTGTTTCTGGCAAAGATCTCGAAAATTGTGTCACCTTCGTCGTTTTGACGCTCGTTCAAGTCAACCGATTTGACGGCTGGAGATGTGGAGGAAATGTGCAAGTCTTCTTCTGAAGTTTGAAATTGTTGAGCATATTTGGGACTCTCTTGCTCACTCAGGATGACACAATGATTGGAAGGACGTGACTTGAGGAATTTAGCATAGTAAGCGACCGGTCGATCCGCTTCAGTCAGGGATACAAAATGTTTGTCACCGTGTACAACGATGCCAGAAAAGAAGAGGAGCAAGAGTGAAAAATGCCACCGCATTTTGAAAAAGGTACAAATTTCTATGAATGAAAAAAAAATGATTGTAACGTAGCCAAACTTGGGTTAATTACGTCATTAACTATGTGTAACCTTACCGTTAGCTTTTATGACCCTGTCACACAACCTCAATCTCTACTTGCAAACAATGTGGGTATACGTATTATCTTCTTTATTATTATATTTTCAAAGATCTATATCCTCTCGTCAGTCATGGATGGATTATGGAATGTCATTGCTGATAAACTTATCGTGTCATGTCAAGTCTTAAAGGATAAAATAAAATATAAGCTGACATCAAGTCTCTCAAATCATTCTAAAACTAATCAATCACTGATGTAAACTATGTAAATAAGTAAATGTCGTAGTCGTAGTATTGTGGAAAAGACAAAAATCAAATCTACATATACGTACAATAATCTATCCAACAACAAAACAAATTCAATTGTATTATACGGCGGTAATTACACAAGTATGTAATATTAACAATTTGTTACAAGGGTATGTATCCAAAAACACTGCATGGAATTGAACACATTTGATATAAGGCATCGATGAAACTAACAATAAAAATACAACACATACATAATTTGGTTTTTGGAATGACATGGACATTTGGAATAATAAATAACATTTGGTAGGTAAGACACAACAATAAAGCAGATACATTTTGACGACTGTTTATCCTTCCTTGTACTTGTCACCTCTGATATTGTACGCCAAGTGAATATCCTTGGACATCAAAGTAACCCGCCCTGCATGAATGCAGAGGAGGTTGGAGTCTTCGAAGAGACCAATCATGTAGGCTTCAGCGGCAGCTTGGATGGCGTACAAGGCCGTTCTTTTGTATCTAAGATCCCATCCTCCGGTGACGCGGTCAGTTATCTCTTTCACTAAGCGTGCGAAGGGAGCAAAGGGGATCAAATTATGGGAGGAAGATTGGTACGTCCTGATTTCTTCGAGTGCGCGAGTTCCTTTGGGGACAGGAGCAGACCTGGAGGGCTGTAGCAGACAAAAAATAAGAGCGCTGCATAAAACTGTAATGTTGTGTGATTAAAAAGTTATGTATCAATCGTCTTACCCTGTTCGTCATCAGAGTCTTTTTCATTGGCGCTGACTGCTTCCGCTTATTTGACTGGGGAGGAACTGGAGCCTGCCGTTGTTGTGGAGAACCAGAGGGGGTTCGCGTACTTCTGTTTGGACTACTATTAGGAGCATTTCTCAAGGGGGATGATGATGGCGGTGGTGCCGGTCGTCCACGAGGCGTAGGAGGGGCAGGAGTGCCTTGTGGTTCATCGGAGCCTGGTACTACTCTCCGACGTGCTGCATTTCGAATGGGAGACACGTTGTCAACAGCAGACGACGAGGTAGCTGGTAAACGTCCCTTAGCAGGTGTCGACGTCACTGGACGCATTGGTGGTTCTTCTTCTGAGCCTGGTAGGACCCTCCGACGTCCAACATTGCGAATGGGAGACACGTCGCTGACAGCAGACGTGGGATTCTGGACCGTGGCGGTACGAGAGCCTGATTGTGCGGTGGTAGGAGCAGGAGCTTTGCGCCGAAGAGGTGTAGATTTGGTGATTGGGCCCAATGACCGCCGCCCGATCCGAGACGAGCCGAGATAAGCACTAACTTTAGACAAATTCCCCCGATTTGGTGATCTGGGTCGCTTCTTTAACTCGGCTGGAGGAATTCTGTATGGGTCATCATCATCGTCTTCCGACTCAGACTCAGAGTCTGATTCAATAACTCTTGCTCGTGCTTTTTTTGCTGATGATGATGTGGTGACGGACGGCCTTTTTCTCTTACGACTTACAGAGTCTGACTTTGCCGTAGATGTTTTTTCACGGCTCTTATTTTGCTTCAGTCTTGAACTGCTTCGAGTTGGTGTTGGCTCAGGGGCAGACACATTCTTTGCTTTACTGAGAGATGCTAACTTTCCTCCGACGAGACTCTTATTCTTCCTTCCTTTGCCCGTTTTGACATTATGTGTCCTCACCATCGTTAAGTCATTCCCCTGCTTCTCTCTCTATTTGATTGTAAGAAAAGAAGCAAAGACTGTCAGCGAAGTCGTCCTCAAAGAAGAAAATCGACTTACCTTTCATTAATTAATTACTATCCCGCCGTGACTTGCAGCTTCTGTTTAATGCTTTTGATTAACTAAATTAAAAGTTAATCGTCCGAGAAAAAGAAGGGCCGGGAGCAACTTCAACAGAATGATTGACCATGACTCTGCTGACGGACGTCAATGTCACTGGACAAACCTGTTGGAAAAATAAAGTTTGTCAAAAGTCAGATTCCCGCTTTCGCGTAATGCCCCAATAAAACCGAATTTTTGGGGCACCAGGTTTTCGGTTTTTGGAAGATAAGTTTGTGTTTCAACTATTCGCATAAGCAAGCATTTTTTGCTTTGCTTTATCTAAGATAAGACAAAACACAGTTAAAGACACTTTGTCTTATATTTTAGTTTTTTATGAAGAAAAAATGGTGGTGGTGGTTTTTTTGGTGGCTGTTGTATGTTTTTTCATTTGTCATGACAAAATTTACGATTACAAAAATTTATTCCACTTTTTTGCTTAGTCAAATACAAAAAAAGCACTCCATTTCCATTCCAGAGATATACTTTTCTTTTAGGACAGTTCATTCTTACTTAATTCTTAACAAGTTCGCACCCAAATATTCAGTCAGATTCAATAAGGTAACATTTAGCCGAATTCTTGTTGAGACACCGAATAGCATTTTTTGTGTATGGAAGCTTTAATTTAGCTAGTTGGCCATTAAGGACACTAATTTATGTCGACAAAGATCAGAGTTGGAGAGGAAGTCTCTGAATGAGGAGGTGGTGGAGATGTGAGGATTGAGTCCTACCTTCCCACCACTGATACTGCCAGTAATGGAAGTTACAAACGGCAGAAGCATTTGAAAGGTGGATCGAGATCGGTTATCCTTATTCCGGTACTTGTAATTAGTATCCACTTGCATCGTCTTCTCCCAGTTGAATGTGTTTCCTTCATCTATTTTGGCACTCTTCTCATTATTGTGTGAGGGGGGAAGACTGATGTAGTGGTTCATAAGGTCTTCGTAAGGATCTCGTTGGAAGCCAAATGATGTGTCATTTGAATCATGAAGGTCAAGATCTTCTTCGTACAAAACATTTGACGACGGCAATGATGAGTCTTCTTGGGTTTGATATGTCCGCATTGAAATCGGAATTGGGAGTTGACGATGGGTGGTGGTTGAAATGGCAATGTTTGAGACATAGGTTTTGGTTAATGAGAGTACTGAAGGGCCCACAATTGAGGTTGTGATGACGGTGGTTATCAGAGCGGCGTATGTCAGGCAAGCCAACAAAATAGTCTATATAAAAAATGAAAAAAGTAAGAGACTGATTGACTGATTGATCATCGATCTGTCTGTGTAGCATACCTTCACACAATGTTGATAAATCAGTGGCCACAGGGTCCCCAGATAACCCGATGGAAGCAGGGACGACAACTCTGAGTAAGTGAACCAACCTCGACCGCTTCCTTCTCCATGCGCAACCTGCTTTTCCAAGAAGGTCATGGCTTTACCATACTCGTCGGGGTCCACTTTGAGATTCCAGTCCTGTAAAACATAGTAATGACAAATCACAATGAACTAAGCATTTCTTTCTTGTCCTCTTTTTTGATAAACTCGAACTTACAATTGCCTTCAGGAATTCAATTTCCATCCGATTCAACTTGCTTAGTTTTATGTTTGCTGAAGTAGCCCATTCGTCATTAAAAATTCCCAATTCCTCACCGTCATCCTGAATGAATTTAGACGCCACCATCTGTAAAAAGAAATAAAACGTTGATATTGATATTCATTCATCTTTCTTAAAAGGCATTACCAAGGAAATGACAAACAGTTCAGAGGGTTTGGTGCTTCCCAAGTAGGTTGGATTATGGACCGAGAGACGTTCCAGGTACACAATAGCCATAATCATTGCCGTTGGTGTCACACATGCATTTCGCCCAATCTCTGCCGCCTGGTGTACATCCAGAAAGTCCAAAGTGTCTTGTCTCGCCTTCTTGGAAAAGGTTGAAACTGCTAACTCTACAAAATCAAAGATACATCCACAAATCAGAATCAGTAATGACAGCGTCACTGCTTTCCTCTTACTTGTCAATGGTAGAGAAGGTCGTGGAGTCGTGGGTAGCTTCCCACTGTAGTAAAATGACTTGGACATTCTGTCGCAAAGGTCCACATGGTCTTGGAACCTGGGCGCTGGCTTCTTCTTTCCCAGGGGCACATCGACGTCATCTTCCTCGTCTTCAATTTCCACTTCCACTTTAGACACAGGAGGAGGTGGCGTTTTCACCTTCTTGTTATTGTCACAAGCATCAGGGCTCCTCGTTGCCATTGCCACCTTCCTTGGAGAAGACGACGGAGGTGGAGGAGCACTTTTAGCAAGTCGAAGTCGTCCACTTCGTCGTCTTGGCGAACCACAAGGCGAACGTCGTGGAGACGCCGTGGACATAGTGGAAGAAGGAGTCATCTCGTCTTTGTTTGTCCTTGGCACTTCCGGAAGAAGGAAGACTTGAGACGATTAGTGTCTGTCGGCCCAGACACTTCTTTCTACTGGTGAGCCCTAAAGATTGACACTTTTTATAGGATTCTCATTAAGAAAAGTGGGGAAATTTCAAAGATTCAGACTCTTTCTTACCTTATCGACCCATACACAAAAGAAACAATAAATTTTGACACACTGACGTTAGTACAATACTTTTCACTAGAATTTTGATTTATTTCAATTTCGTTGTCTTAAAAATTAATTATTTCTCATTAAAATACGTACT
>JAQIWU010002078.1:0-13508 GCA_034696445.1 Isotomiella minor
AATAATAATATTTGCTAGAGTTCGGAGTTGAACAATGTTTGCCTGGAGTTCAAAATTTAATACAGGTCACGATTACAGGGTGTACAATTTGTCTTGGCTTGAACAAAGGAGTCGAGTGACCTTTGTTAACTTCTGCCCTAATTAATGCCGCAGTTAAGAAATGAGACCAAAAGTTATTTCTAATTTTTCCAGGCTCAGTAAGATTCAAGCATCTCATTTCATTTTACTGATGGCAATTGTGATTACTACGATGGTGATGAACCATTGCGTTTGGATTGCATGACATGACACGGTTAACAATAATAATGCCCGAAAACTGGGTTAACTAACTAAACTACTTAACTGATTGACTGAGAGCGTGGAGTTATCATCGTTTAAATGCTTTCGACAACGCGTGCATGTGCATATAATAATAATATAGCACAGTCAATGCCGTACGTACACCAGTCTTTAATTGTCAGTCAAGTGGTGAGATAGATAGTGGATATGATGACATGATGTTCGGAAAACGGTGCCTTTAATTCAATACTTTAATCTAACAAAACGCTCAACTGCTATCAGTTCAAACTACTATAAAAAAAAGCTTGAGCAATATTTAAAGTCCTCGGCTACATTGATTGATCTGCAACTTTTACTTTCTCTTCTGGGGTCAAATGGGACCTACCTTCACCCACAACTTTTTGGCACATAGTCAATGACAAATGGACAGACAATTGATAACCAAGGACATGTAATGTAGTTTAATACTGTAGAGAAAAACATGAAAATCTCACCTTCTTTCTGTTCCCTTCCGAATTCAACAAGTCATCAATGCTTCTTTCAGAAATTCGCTTAATCTTGACGAATTTAATGAGTACTTCACTCTTCTATAGTCTTAATTTGCTTAATTTCCAAATCCAATTCTGCAGCGTCTTCTTCTCGAGGTTAATAATGATTAATTTTAGGTCTATAGATATTTACGTACCAACTTTTTTACGATATCGTTCGAATTGAGGAGAAAGTCGGTCAATATCGTTCATTCATCACATCACATTACATCGGACTGCGAAGAAAGTTCTACACAACAGATTCACATCCTCTTCTTAAATGCGCTAAATAAACAAGTCCTCAATTCACAATCCAAGAGAGCTTCTCTTTTCAGATCGAAACTAGGTCAAATTGTCCCCTTGCAAAAAAAATCAAATGTGTAAAGGACTTTCGCACTTTACAGTCATCATCATCCTGTACTTTAATTCAATCGACGACATTTATGACACGACGGTCGTTGGACGTGACGAGATTTGGTTTAAGAAGAAGAATATTTAAATTTTTTAGGCTGGAAGATGTAGGCTTAAAAATTTTAATAATAGCAGCATCTAAAAACAGTCTCAATGTCTTTTCTTCACCACTCGTTCACTTTTACTGTTGGTTGACAAGCATTGTGTTGTGAAGCCTCGTTTTCATTCTCTGATGCAATTTGTAGTAGCGTAAGAAGAAGATGATAAAATGTTGCGGCTTGGAAAATGTAAAGACGGGTTGATGCAATCGTTAAAAAAGTCTTCTTGTTTTTTTTCAACCTTCGATGATGATGATGGTATCTTTGTCTTCTTCTTGAGTCTTCATCCTTCTACCTCACCTCTCGTCTCCTCTGTATCTTAATTCTTCTTCTTCTTTTTTACCGTAGGAGCATTACCATCATAATGATTACCTCCTCCTCCTCCTCATCTATCTCCTCTCATCATCCTCTTCGTCTTCTTGCCATTATTATTATTGTCTCGCCCCACTTACTCTCGGAGGATCTTCTCAACCAAGGTGCATAGTACTGTGGTGACGATTCGCCATTTGGTGTGTGTAGGTGTTTGGTTTATATAAAAGGCAGAGTTGTTGAGCTTTTCGACTTTCTCCCGTCCTCTTTCTACAGCATGTTGCTGAGTCGACTTCTTGGTTAGCTTTTCCTTCTAACCCCTCAGGGTCACAAGCTAGGGTGGTGAATAATGTCTACTTGTAACGTTCCATTGATTCTTTCTCCTTTCTCCTTCTTCGACTCCTTTCTCTCCCACGTCTGAAATAAATGGAAACATTCATGAGATTACAAGACGGAAAGATCGTTGAGTCATGCCATTATTATCTGGGAAAGAAATATTGCTACACGGATGATTCATATGTGACGAGTCAGATCGTGTGAAATGCTTAATGGCAACGCCGAAATGTGTAATTGTACTGTGTATTTTATTGACCAGTTTTGTCTGGTTGAAGTCAGTAAGAAGTCACTTCAGTTTGAAGTCAAGCCTGAAGTATGGATGCTTTTTATGTTATATTTGTCATGACTCAGAAAACGAACCAAAAGCTAAAACATAATTATTGTTTAAATGTGGCGAAATTGGCTTTACTCCTGGCCGTGACCAACCATAAACTTCCTTTCCTTCGAAATTCCAAATTAGATAGACTAAGAACACAATACTGTGGGCTGTCTGTCTAGAGTTTAGGACTACTATAAGAACTTTGAATGTCAAACTTAAACCGATGGTCGTTTCTGTAGCGTTGAAAACACATTTGACGTTATTGCCCAATCGGGGATTCAATTGTGCGTCAAATGTTAAAACAAAAGGCAATGGCAAAAAATGCGTGAAATGCCCATAAAACATGTAAAGCACTTAACAGAGAACTAGAACTGGTGGTGCGTGGTGGTGTGGGTGTTTGTTGTCCTTTCTACTTCTATATACCCAGAACCTTTTAGATATAGCATGTCACTTTGCGTCATGTCAACTAAAAGGTCATGTTGGGAGTTTGGCATTCAATTCACCATTGCTAACAATCTTCTTCCTATGCGTCCTTTAATTTAATAGAGTGAGTGACATCTTCCCTATGTGACTGCGACGTCTATCTTCCCATTCTTTATTATTATTGGTTTGTGACCTTTTTCATCCTTGTTTGTCACAGCAACAATTTGACTACATTTTTGGCCTCATAGCACACCTACTTAGGAGTCGCCTTATCGATAATAATTACACATAACAGTCGCGATTGAAAAGGAATGAGTCATAAAAAATGCGATGACTGAAAGGGTGTCAAAAAGAAAGCAAATACTAGAAAGCGGACGCATATATAATAAGCCAATTATTTGGTATCGTGTCTATATAACTGCCTGCCTGCCACGCAGTTTAATCCAAAGATACATAACATAAATAAGTAAGTTGGACACGGCAGTAGTCATTCATACCACTACTGCTGAGAGAAAACAAGCGCATAAGTAGAAAGTACAGACGAGAGGGAGAGTGTGGGCAGCCTACTTTCTCCGCACAGCAACAACTTACTTTCTCCTACTAAATTTCCTACGACCTAACACCACGCACGGAGACCATCGATCCCATGCCAACAGCGTCATGATGATAACTTCACAGCACTTTTGTGAGAAGAAAGACAGGAAAACCAAGGAAAATAAAATAAAGGCAGAGGGAAAGTCGATAAACCCTTATAATTTCTTGGTAACTCTCTGGACGGAATGATTTCAACGGATGTGACTCAAACTTATCGATGGTAAACCCAAGGCATCATATCATGAGCTCATAAACTGTCAAACGAGTGTGACACATTTCCCACAAAGGAGTGCTAATCAAGCAGCAGAAAGATGCTATATTGCTCAATGCCTTAAATGAAAATCGTCGTACTGTAAAATTATTAAGTTAAATTTTTCGCAAAGTCCCAAAGACGTGAGGTGTGGAAACTAGGACAAATAGCAAATAGTTTTGAACGTTGAGACAAGTACGAAATTAACGTCAAGACGACCGCAAATAATTTTTTCTCCTAGAACAACGACCAACCTAAATTACCGATCCATAACCCTCACGTAAGGTTCAATACGCTTCAGCTAACAAAACCAATTTGCATTTACTACAGACAATTTTGCAAAGCAGGGAAACCAAATTAATCACAAACTGGTCGTTTCGCTACCAAACCGAGACGGGTCAATGTAATTTACTTTCTACAGTCAGTCTCGTATTTCCTCTTTACCAACCAGACTGCAGTAGTAGTGCCAAGTAATTACAGGGTGAAAGCTGAAACCATGGAATAGTAGAGAGTAGAATGTAGCACGCACACAAAGGCATATAGGCTGTGGTTTTCAGACAGACTCAGACATACAACAGTTTATTGACCAGTATCGACTTGACGGATGGATGCATAGACAAAGTAAGGATGGTGAAAGCTGACAACTTTCACCAGTCAGGCTTTACAGTATGCTAATCATGTTTAAAACTGACACCATGCCAACATCCATATACATTTGCTAATTACATTGTATTGTCACTTTTCTCATCCTTGGCAAAGTCCAAGGATTTAACGGTGACAATGTCAAGTATTAAGCTTGGTTTTTAAAATGGTAAATGCCCGTTACTTTTCCATATACTTGAACAAAGTTGTTTACCCTTTGCTTTTGAACATTGTTGGCTGGCAAGCAAGAAAGAAGCTCTTCTGTTTTTTTATGAATCAAGTAGAGTCAGGTGATAGAAGCAAAATGGTGGATGTAAGAAAAACTGCTGGCTGGGAGGATGGGATGATAGTCGATAGAAGAATACATAGAGCAAAGAAGAAGAGGAGAGAGCTTAGAGAGGAAGAAGAAGTCATGCCAGGCAATTTAAGTTGGGAGATATCTAGATAGCAAAGTGGGGAATGACGTAAGAAACTTCCTATAGAAAACAGAGAACCACATGAATCGAATCGCCTAAAAAAGAAGACACAAGAACAGAGATGTGGTACAAAAGGCTTGTGAATTTAAATATAGTTGCTTTCTTTATGTTTGCTTTCTATCAGAGATCAGAATTTTTTAAAAAACCAGAGAGTTGCATTACAACTTGCATCATCCAGTTCAAGGATACATACTTCTCAAACTATGTTATGTATGTACACTTCCTACAATTCTGTGCTAATGAAGTTCGACTTTGTCATATCATACTTGTGACACATGGCGTGGTCATATAACGTAATGAATTAGAATTGCTTCAGAACCCAACTTGACAACAACTGTTTGAGAGATTCCAACTTAAATTCCATTCCAAAGTACAAAGAGCAGGCCGTGTGTATGTACACCACCACACCAGGGGTATTATATGGCTTTTGCATGGGTAACAAGCCAAAAAAGTTAACGCAGTACCTAACTTTGTTGACTTCTTTCGTTTCTATTTAAGGAGGGTAATTAATTATCCGGGGAAATTTTTATGACTTTGCTTAGCCTTCTTGTGCTCATTTAGTTGGTGGTGTTTGCTTTGAGAGATGTTTACACATTCAAGTAAGCAACCATCTTTTTTTATATATCGCTAATGTATGCACTTTTGCCTTTCGACTCGCCCGTCTGTCACGTGTGTCCTAGGATGTGAATGCTTTTAATATGACGTGAAATATGGCATTGAGAAATCACTCTTAAGCAGAGTGTACATATACGTACATGCGGAACGGATTTACGTTTGTCAAACGAAACATAAATATGGCTGTGGCTTCGTCCAGCTTGCTTTCTCCAACTTTCACCTCAAACACTCACACATGGGAAATGGAAATACATACATACATTAGTCGATAGATGATACTTTACTTTTATGTCAAGGATTTAGCAAGTTTTATACTTTGTTGCCTGCCTTTCCCTCGCCTTGCTTTCTCTCTGTGTCTTGTAAAGAAAGAAAAGAAGAAGAAACTCAATAAATTGATTTGAAGCTTTCACCAAAACTCCGTTTACTTTACTTTCAACCTTTCATTCATTCTTTTCCCAAGAAATCGACGTATCTTCATAATTTTAAATAAAGTACTCAACAAATATTTTGGTATTGCAGTTCGTCAAGTCAATTTCCTGAACAGTCAAACCTTCATGGCAACAAGAACAAAAACTGACGACGATAGTGAGTGAACTAAACCTGACTTAAATGAAGTGAAAACCGTATACGCGACTTCCTCAAAAACAGTTTAATTAAAGCGCATTTAACAATGCCAAATGTCATGTGCAATGAGTTGAGTTGAGTGAAAAGGTAAAATTCAAAAGCCAAACCAATTCTTCCGTTACAGTTAGTTAACTTAATTCCACTCCATATCCTCTGGCCATATCCTATGCAACTATTGAATTGAATTGAATTGATGTAAAATGATATGATGGGATGTGGCATCATAGGCAAAGCTCATACCTCATTTCATATAGCCAACTCGTTTTACACGAGTTCAACCCCTTTTTTACAACAATGTGAATTGTAATTATACTTACAACAGCACAACACAAGAATGGCACAAAAGAAATGAAAAGCAACGCCACATACATTTCACCTCACTCCGTCACAATGGAAATGAGAAAAATGAAAATTGCAAATTCAGTCAGTCAAATGGCTTTTTGTCTACCTTAGCACCTACCTGAGTCGAATGAATATGAGCAAGCAAGCAAGCAAGCAGCAGCCACACCTCCACTCAATTCTCTCTTTTGATATCGAATGATGAAATGAAATGAAATGAAACCAAATGGATGGAATTGGATGAACACTGTGAAGTCCAACTTCACCCAACCATCCATTTGTCTCATTCATCCAAGACTTTCACATTCTTCTGCCACTGCACATTGACCTTAATCATATTTATACAAATAATTAATTGGTTGGAAATGAATGAAAGCTGATGGATAAATCCATGCAGCTGCAGGAAGTTAAAAGAGATAAGGGAGCGAGCGAGATCCTCTCTGCTTCACTCCGGCTAGAGGTATGCAAATGAGGCTTATCGTCTCTCTCTCGAGTATCTCTTTCCAACCACGTTCAGATACCTGGGAATTTAAACCTGGGTTTTCTTATTCTTATCGCATCCATGCAATGCTACGCGTCCACAACTATATGTAATGCTACAAGGCCGTTCGTTCATCCCAAGCCTTGTTCTAAAACCTAACCTATGGTCATCCATGTATTTTAGATTGAAGTGAATACCTGTCAAACCATATTGACAGGTATTCAATCTGGGAAATTGTCACTCTATACATAAGGGGAATAGCACTTCTTGGGGGTTTCTTCGTTAAAAGGATGAGATAGGACAATTAGCTCAATACTAATTCAGCTTTGGAGAGCGTCTTTTCTGGAGCCATTTAATCCAGGTCCGTCCAGATTCTGCTCTCAGTGTAATTTTGAAATCAATTGAGTTAACAACTTCTAAAAAAATACTTCTTGCTGTAAAAGTCAGAAACTTTTCCAGCCTTTCTTTTAGAAGTTAAGCTTTTGGACAAGTTCAAAAGGTCGTGTCCTTGTTTGCCCAACAAAGGGGTAAGTTCCCATTCAAGATAAAAGTACAGTGTAGTGCAGGGGGAGTGACTTTCCATAATTTTTATACTTATAATTTATTATTATTTTGGATGTCCATAGCTCTTGGGGATTTCGTAAATACTTGGAATTAGTAAGAACGCTTGCGACAAAGCCAATTCCTGTACCAAGTTGCAGCCATTCTTTTGGGGTCAATCTCTTGGGTCCATTCTCAATCTTGTCCCATTCCTCTTGGCCTTTTCCTGACGGGACGAGTGAGCCACTTGGCAATATGGCTGTGAACGGAAGGTGTGGTTTTGTTGCTATTTCTTACTGCTTTGCTAACTGTTCCTAAATTCTTCTTGGGTCTACAGACAGTAGCCCTAAAAGTCTATCTTTCTGTCTATTGAGGTCATTGCAGACAGCAAAACCTCCTCTTTAATTTAAGTTTCCTTTGGTCTTTTGAATCGACAGACAGTCATTCGGAAACTAAAGATTTGACAGCATTCTTTCACTGGCTCTGTCCATTTGGGGAAATTGACGTGCATCTTTTGTAGTCGAGGTAAAAAGGGGCATGTGTCATATCCCTTAAAAGGGGTCACGCCGGTTTATTCTCCACTTCATGGAAACTTAGAGTGAAAGGAGGCAGTCATCACAAAGCATTATTGAAAGACAGAGAGTATATCTGAGAATACGGTTCCTTCCATAAAAGGTAAATTCTTGCATACGACGACTGGGGCAAGTTGAGACTTCGTCAAATTTTCTATGAACCACTTCGTTGGCCAACAATTGAGAGGGTACATGATGTTAGTCTTCCCTCTAATTAATTAATCCAGTGGATGGCATCTTTCTGTCCTACAGCTTTATGACTGGATCGAATATCGAAATTATCGAAGTTGTGCAATTCTTTGTAAAATCAAGTTTTCTTTACAGCCTTAATAACTCTTGAAGAGAAGTTACTGGGAGGCCAGAGATTCTTCTCGCTTTAGGAAAAGTCATTCAGCAAGAGAATTTATACCTATAAATAATTACGGAGGTTTTTTTTTGTCACATCAAGAGTCGAGTCAAGTTCCAATCAATCAAAGGTCAAATGTGAATGTGAGTTAAGAGTAACTTGGTCAATGTCATGGATGTAAGTAATTAAGGAATTTAATTAGGGGAAAAGCTAAAATAAGTGTCTTAGGGTGAGTTTGTACCGTTTTGGGTTTTCATTCTCACACGGGGAGATATAAATATAGTCTTGGTTCTTTGTCTAATTATTCTTCGATTCTCTACGGACTTTGTGTAAATAAATGCCTAAGCATTTCCCACATGGAAATATTCTGTAGTTGCTATTGAGATTTATTAGAGGGCAATTGTGTTTTGATTCTCATTGCTATACGTTAACCACGCACTCTTATTCCACATTCCTGCAGTTTTTAGTTGGAGCAGTATAAGGAGAAAGTTCTTTCAATCCAATTTTACACACACATACGTAGTCACGTCAGATCAGAGACAGGAGCCCAACTTTCTCTAAGTACTCCAAAGTGTATAAAAGCTCCACAAAGTGCAGCAATTAAAACGAACAAAGGAGACCGGGTATCAGTTTTGTTGGTATGCAGGCAATCGTGATGATGCAACTCTCTGCAATTTAATCTTAATCTTTGATAAATGGAACATCCGGATGTGATGAGCTGAGTAATTTGCGCTTAGTCCAAAAAGTATGACACACACTATGCCATTTGAACTTGTCATTGATTAGGACTGAATGTGAATTTCCATGTCATTTCCATAAACATTTCACTTTTAAGATATCCTGTTCAATCACTTTTTTTGGTGTGAGATGCCGCATTTTATCTGTCAACACAGCATGGGTTCCATGCGGTGTAAACTTTTTTACAATCTTTTTTCATTTGCTCACCAGAACATGTCATTTCCATTCCATGTGGCGTCATTCAAAATCTTGAGGAATATCATCTTCTCTCTTTCTAAAAACTGGATTTATGCACACTCGTAATTTCTTGACAATTTCTTTATACATACGAGTATTTCCCTCAAATACAAGGGAATTAATCAAGTAATTTGTGGCTTGTCAAATAAAATTAAGTAAAATACAACCATTAAATCCTTCTTAGTTGTTTTATACCTTTCAAAATGAGATGATGAATGAGTCAAGTATGAAGTAGGTTTTTAGGCAGTACACCAAAGTAAACGACCAAAGTTTACAGCATTGCATGAATGAATGAATCGTCACAGATCATTTGTTTCTCATACTGACTGAGAATTTCTCAGTTATTTCGTAAAAATGCCGACATTTATTCTTTTTAAACTTGAAAAACGGTGAAGTTAAAAAACTCTTCAAGTAAGCCTTTTATGCCCAATCTTAGATATTCTTCCTGTTATACGGTATTTAAAGAGAAAGTTTGCTTCAAAAGTCCTTTTTTTTTGCAACTCATAAAATTCTTGCACGGCAGAGTATGAGGTATATGAATGTACGTGATTTTCATTTGTCAGAGTGGATGAGAAAGACTTTACACTTTACTCACTCACATGATGAGAAACGGAAATAGACACAAAGTGCAAAAATTTTTGAGTGAAACTGAAATGTGCTTTGTTATAACAGTGATAGCAATTATCCTTTAAAAAAGAGTTGGAATTTAAGCGGAAATGGTTTCGACACTGTGGACAAAGGTTCAACAAACGAGAGAGAAGAGGAATTTAATTTAGCTAAAAACGAAGCTTCTCAACCTTTGGGATCATGAAGGTCTCTGAATTGATCCAAGCTTTCTAACATATTATTTCTCATAGTCATAAAAATGTAAAGTTTGTTTGCGGTTTTGGAGAGGGATAAACAAAATCTTCTCTGGAAGTCGTATATGAGACGCTATTTTAAGCTTTACTACGTTCTTCTACAGCACTTAAGGTCATGTCGGAAAAAACCGAAGGGGAAATCCGTTGAGGAATTTTAGAAATGCAATGCCCATTCACAAATACTTTACCTATTTTAAAGACAGCACTGTTTTCACTTTTCATACTCTTGAGCTGAACTTGCAGTTCGTTAATTAGGAACAATTGGTGTAATAAAATGATTAAAACGAGAATTGTTTTGATTGCTTGAGGACGACGAAATAAAACAAACTTCCTTTTCCTCTCCAAAAAAGGCGACGGAAGAGAGAAACTGACAAAAACAAGTACCTGACGATTTGTAAAGAGCTGTGTAATGTGGCTATTTTTATTCGTTGACTAATTTGTACAGCCTACTGTTCCTCCTGACAACCTAACGGTCAGTCAAATTAGAACAACACTATTTGGCAAGACAACACAACATGCATCATTTGATTGATAAGGATAATTGCACTCAACACCACCACTACTACTTCTCAAGTCATAAAAATTAAATTATGTTCCACCCACTCACAAAACTGTTGACTTCCACCCAAACAAGGGGTGACTGACTGACTGACTGAGTCATTATCTAGCTGTAAAATAATGAGGGATGAAAGTTAGTGTCTTGTTTCGCAGACAAGTTAATTCAATTCTCTCAACACGAGATCGACTACCTATGCGCAAATGTATTAAATTACACAGACCGCACACAACGTGTGTCTGAAAATTGCGTTGTTAAAGCTAAAAGCAGTACTGCAAATTGGTCGTCGCGTCGTCAGCCTAATTGTGATGTGATGTACCTTCCTATAATTCTAATTCTACATCCAATTGACCAAAGAATTACCTTTTTTTCTTATGCAGCAATAAAATAGTAAAATCCCATATCCACTTACTCTTCCAATAAAGTTATTCTCATTCCGATAAATGGATGAAACGATCGAATCCACGTGGTACAAGTCGTAAAATGCACGATAAAAAAAAGTACGTGTGTTTGTAGGTGTCAAGTTACACTTTAAAGTGTAGGAAGAACAATCTGAGACGGTTCAAAGAGAAAAAGAACCACGTAAAATTTTTGACACTTTATGTTGACACTTGAGACAAATATAAAAAAACCAAACTTTTAAATCTTCCTCACTTTCTCTTTGTGACCGACCGAGTATAACATAAAATAATCACTTGGATTTACAAACAGTACGTCTTTTTTACTTGTCAAAGGTATTCACATTTGTTTTTGTTATTGTAAGTCAGGGTTGAGATTTGATAATTGAAGACTTCCCTTTGCCTTGCAATTTTGCATTAAAAATGAATGAAGTAGTAAATGTATGTAGGTAATCGATCACACTTCACTGATTCTCAAAGACTTTTATGTTCCAGAACACTGCTCGCACAGATCCTTGCACATTTTTTAAAAAGAAATATTAATGAAGCTGATGATGATGATGATGTCAATTCTAAAGGTTTAGAATCGTGTAAATTTTTACTGTTGTTGACTGGAATGTGCAATTTTTTGAGACTCTTTTTCTTTTCTAGTCGATTCTTTCGAGGTAAACTAAACTTGCTACTGCCGATTAAAGATTAACTTAACTGGGTACCAGGAGGTACCATTGATTGGTTGTAAAAAGTAAAATCAATAAAACGAAATGGGCACATAAATTTAAACTGGCATAGAAGAATCAGAGGTGGACTGACTGAAAAAAACTTTTCTTCTCTCAAAAGTAAGACTGTTTGTGAGACCCTCTGGTCTCTGCACTATCACAAATTGAAATTCCGATCCAACCCTTTTTCTGAAATTTATTTATCCTGGTTCAGAATGATGATGAGGTGAAATAAATACTAGAAGAGAGCCAGTGGCACTACTATCATTATTACTGTGAAGAAGGAAGAATGAGACGAGAGATGAGACGGAATCTTCTTCTTCTTTAACAACGACACTAAAGTCTTTTCCTCCTCCTTACTTTTGGTTTGATAGGATTCAATTTAGAGATGGACCACAAGCTTGAAGAAGGTAGTATTCCTCCTCTTCATACTTTTTTAACAGACCCACTGGCTTAACTTCAAACCCGTTTTGATTTTGAATTCTTTATACTTAATCTCCTCTCTATGGATGTGATGTGACTTATATCTTTTTTTTTACACACACAAAGGATCTCTTGGATGGAAGGTAGATTTGCTTATATGAAGACTTTCTCGAAGATCCGATCCGCCGAATACTCCAACTGACGATCACTTGTTTTTGATGTGGTTATAATGTGTTGTTAAATGACTCCACGTACGTAGGTATCATACAGCTATAATAATTCTTCTTTCTTTTGATTTCTTAGCAGCAGCACAGGTTCTTCTTCTTCTTCTTCAGTCGTCGTCGTCAATCGGAGTCCAAGGAGGAGAGTCTCATGTTCAATGGCTCGTAAGATATGTACCAAGACAAGGTGGAAGGGAAGACCATTCCCTCGAGGAGATATATAAAAAAAGTTTTCTTTTCGTCTTCTTCACTTCAGCAAGCTACGAATCGAGTCACTCTGCACCACAATTTAGTAATGGTTCGTGGCACAGGTGTGTGTGTAGTTTACATGCATATGTATAAAATGCCCATACCATGTGTATGTATAAAGAAGAAATAATGGATATTGTTGTCTTGTCTCTGGTTCTTCTTCTTTCTTGCTGTGGACTGTGGAGCGAAGCCATTGTTAGGCAGGAGCTCAGAGCATTGTTGGCTTCATGTACCATGTACCATGCATGGTTGGCATGGCAGGTAAAAACGTAAGAAGACGGAGGCGAAGAAGATTTTTCTTGAATGCTATTTGATTCGTCAGGTCTTCTTTCTATGCGCTGTGATTTTATCCCATCACCATCCACTTAGTTTCACTTGAATGAGCCTTTTTCCACATTCGATGTGTGAGTGAAACAATGCAGAGTGCAAAAAAACCAAGCTCTCTAAGCTCATCATTCTTTGAATTCACTTTGGATGAAAACTCTATATGAATTCGATTCAATGTACTCCATCACTGTCTATCCACATCCACACACTTGTCAAATACCGAAATATATTTTGTATTGCTGGAATTGGTATTTCATGCAACATTGCGTTGTTAAAAAAGGCATTGCAATAATAATGATATATGCAAAATAGATATTGGTGCATGGTTGATTGTTGTTGATGGTGGAAAATAAATAAATTATTGACGCATGACTCAGGTACACACACAGGTGAGTGAGTGAATCAAAAATATCTCTAACCAAAGTTTGTATTTTCATTTTCATTCTCTGTACGACGATATAAAAACCCTACCCTCCTCTGGAATCCAAATACGAGTACACAATAGTCAGGTGAGGCATAGGATAATTGCATTGCGTCTGGAGGGAAGGAGGCACAGGTAAAGGTAACCCTGGCTAAAGCTTAAAGTATGGTCTTTAAGAAAG
>JAQIWU010002079.1:0-13507 GCA_034696445.1 Isotomiella minor
GAGGTTCTGGTCTATGTGCTATTATTAATGTACGTTTTTTATTTGACAGGGGGAGTTGACCCAAGCACGCATCTCATGATGCCGCAAATGGCGGTCAAGTCCGTTGATGACTTTTACAGTGGGACGAAAGCCGCCGTTGCTGGAGGAACTACGATGATTAGTAAGTTGCATACGTCAACTCTTACGTTAGATGCATTAATATTAATCTAAGCTCAACTAAAAATTTCTGTACGGTTTTTATAGTCGATACGGTGGTCCCAGAAAAGGGAGAGTCCATCCTTGACGCCTACAGCAAATGGCGAACCTGGGCAGAGAATCAAGTCTGCTGTGACTATGCGGTCCATGTTGCTCTGACTTCATGGTCTGAGAAAGTGAGTGATTTGTTAATCATTGATGGCATGATTATCTTATTTTTATTTTATTTACCTTCAGGTAAAAAATGAAATGGAGGTTTTAGTGCGGGACCATGGCGTCAACTCGTTCGTCATTTATTTGTCGGATAATGAATCTCAGATGTTGAAAGATAATGAGATCTATGCGGTCATGGAGGCTTGCAAGAATTTGGGAGCTGTAGTACTCGTCCATGCCGAAAATGGAGAAATGGCAGCTGAGGTACTATATTTTTTGTTCAAGTTTTATGTTATTTTTATACCAATCCACCTATATTGAAACGCACAGAACGCCAAGAAAATTTTTGCAGCCGGCATTACTGGACCTGAAGGCCATGCATTATCCTGCCCAGAGGACTTGGAGGCAGCAGCAACATGTCGGGCTGGAGCCATAGGACGACAGATGAACTGCCCAGTGTACGTGGTCCCTGTCATGAGCAAAAGTGCCGGAGACGTCATCGCAGAGAAACGACAACAGGGTTGCGTAATATTTGGAGAAGCAATAGCAGCCGGCGTTGGAACGGACGGAAGCAATTATTGGAGTAAGTCTTTGTGTTCCACAGTTCTGCGGAACAAAAAAACAGAGTTTTTCAGTTTTTTTGTTCCGCAGCATCGTCATGGCGTCATGCTGCAGCACATGTAATGAGTCCCCCTTTACGTCCAGATCCAACCACTCCTGGATATCTTGTGAACTTATTGGCAAGGTAAGGCTGAATCGATGTATTAAGGCATCGTTTCTACTCCTCTATATGGAATGGATCTTTTGCAGAGATGATCTTCAAGTTGTGGGATCGGAAAATTGTACCTTCACCCATGCACAAAAGAAGGCTGGATCTGATGACTTCCGAAAAATTCCAAGGGGAGTGAATGGAGTCGAGGATAGAATGAGCATCGTGTGGCAAAAGGGGGTTCATGAAGGGAAATTTGATCCGTGTAAATTTGTTGCTATAACTAGCACTAATGCAGCCAAGATATTCAACGTGTTCCCCAAGAAGGTATGTGTCCGTTTTCATTCATTAGCGTTTCTACTTGCCTGCCTATAACTGATATCCGACCCGACATAATTTACTTTCAGGGCGCGATCGTTGCAGGTTCTGATGCCGACATAACCATCTGGGATCCCCGTAAATCACGAACCATTTCTGCCAAAACGCATCATCATGCAACAGATAATAACATCTTTGAGGGGATGACTTGCTTTGGTGTACCAGAGTATGTAATTTGCAATGGTAGGGTTTGTGTTGATGAAGGTCAAGTGAAGGTCCTCCAAGGCTTTGGACATTGCATTCCAACTCCAGCGTTTGCTCCATTTGTGTACGATTTGGTTGGGGCTGCGGATAAGGTATGTGTATAGTCATCCGTACTAATCTTACTGTAGGGTAGTGCTTTTACACCGTTTTTTATGTAGCGACAATTGGAGAAAATGAAGGCAGTCTCTCGAGACGGGTGTGACGGGGAGATGATCACTAAAGTACAAAATGGAATTGAACATGTCACTATCGCAGGAGAAGCATCTGCAGCTCCTACTCCTGTGAAGCCTTTGGATATTCCTGATTCCCACTGGCACTCGGGCACTGCAACTCCAAGTGAAGACACGGTAAAATCTCCGGTTGGCTTCCGAAATATGCAGGAATCGACTCTGGACAAAGAACGTGAGTATTCTCAAATTTTTAGAATTCGGGGTTTTGAGTATCAATTATTGCTTCTCCTTACTTATTTGCACAAGTCTTCTTTCGCTGTGCTGCGCATTGATTATCGTCACCCTTGTTTTATTTTTTGTTACACCCTTTTTAGCTAACACTAATGGTAACAATGCACCACCTGAAAAAAACAGTCCTGAACCTGAAGTACCACGTCCTAATATTCGCGTACGTGCCCCTCCAGGAGGATTTTCGTCGGGGTTGTGGTGAATTTGTTCGTCCTAAAAGGCTCACTTCTACATTAACGTACAATCACAACTTGGATTCAATCAGTTGTACAAACTACATTCTTAGAGCATGCTTCATTTGTGCTCCTTCAGTATCCTTTGTAATTTGTTCCTGCCTATTGTTTTGTTTAATTATATTTTGCACGCATTTTGTACCAATCTTTTCACGGGTTTATTGAATCTTCAATTCTGTGCAAATAAAAATTCATAATAAAATTCACAATCCTTTTCTTTCTCTGATTCCTTTTAGCTGCCGAGGCTAAAACTACCGTTCGCGTGAGGTAGATATTCGTCTCATCATTGTAATAATTAATAATTATAATAATTATATGTTACCATTTTTAGACAACCTCCGGGTGGTAGATCAAGTGGTTTGTGGTGAAACCTTCAAGTCAACAAACCCTACCAAAGAATCATGGCTGGTCTCTGCTTTTTCGATTTTGCTAAAATGTACATGACATAATCTCATCAAATCAACTGCGTAATTAGGCTCACTGCCTTAACGGTATTAACTTCCCTTTCTCCATGTTCATGAAACTTCCAAGCAATCCAAATACATACATGTTAATGCTTTCTTCGCTGCGTTGTAACCGAAGCTATAAACAGACAAACATTTTTGTGGGATAGGCTTTTATAAAATTAAAGGGTTATTATATAACCTGGCAAAAATTGTATTTTTTTGTGTATGTGTGTGAATGGATACGAATTGAGATTTCTCACGTTGGCCTTACTCAACTCTTTTGAACTGATGTGAAAAGATGATCAGATCAAAGAAAGCGGAATAATGGATACAAAAATACTTAATTTGTGTAAGCTTTAGCTCAAGCTTAGGCGATCTTATATATATAAAAAAAGACGTAACTCCTACTTCATACTTTGTACTTGTTATAAAGACAACATAATGTAGGACATAAGTGCAGCTTCAGGAATGACGACGAGACCCATCATCAATAATAACAAACCACAAGAAAACTTCAAACGGAAAAGAAAAGCGAGTGTGCTTTCTCCAGTCAAACGAAAGGAAGAGACAGCCAAAAGAATCATTGAACCTCATGCAGGAAGGATGGCTTTCTCTCCGTCTTTTTTACATGAAAGAACATGCAGCTTTCGTCCATGTTGATGTAATGTTACCCTTTACCTGGTTGATTGGTACCAAAGAAAAAATGATGCATACTTATTGTTTTGATTAATGTCAATAAAATGCGCTTCATATAAAAGGAGAAGGTATAAATAGAAATTATGGTCCAGTTTATTAAATTCATGAAAAATATGAGAAATTCGAAAATTGTGCTTTCACCCATAAGAAGCAGAAATGTTGTCATGTTGTCAAAGCGATAGGGATCGCCGTCATTCGCGGATTGTCTATTAGCAAGTGATCCTGTCATATTGCTGTTCTTTTAGTAGTTGCTGCAAGGGAGAAACCCTCGCATAATCTTTAGCTTAGGTACTTGCTTTAAGGGGCAATGTGGTACAACACGTTAACAAGACGCCCAATTACTACTGTAATCAGAACTTCTGACTCAAACACAGGTCGGTATGCCTGTTTTGACAATTACAATTACTGGTTGCTGTGAGTAAATAAATAGCAATAGATGACTTAATGCACATCGTCAAGTGGAAACTGTAAAAGGAGAAATAAGTGGCAACTTGGTATTAACAACACAGGATGTCGAGGAAAGGATATGTAATATCAAGACACAAAAATGGATGAGGATTCAAGAAATCATTCTTCCTCGTCTGAAAATAATCGAGCTCCAAAAAATGCTAAATATGTTCACCTCCGCATTGACATTTTCATCCTTTTCTGCTTTCACTACCCATTCAACAGCATTTTAATAATGTTAGAAATTTTTTAATGACCTTATCAACGGTTCACATTAGGTATTGACATTTCTTTTTATACTGCCTCCTCCTCTTTTTTGTTTGTTTTATGAATCTTTTTGCCTGAATGTTGCTCAAAGTGAAGTTATTTGCTGTCACCAACTCGGCCAAAAGCCACACACATTCCTACGTCATTCATGGTATGAATGAATGGTTAATTTTAAATCGAGTGGGAGTGCAAAAGAAAGCAAGATACAAAAAATTCATGTTTGTTTGTGTCTTTTTCTCCTTCCAGACTCTGCCCAAGGATGAGGAGGCGTGTATGACGCGAAAACAACTCAAGTGAAAGCATGGAGAAAAGGAGTCGGGTTGTTGGTGAACTTGTTTGTGTTGATAAATAAGTAATATGCCGTCTCCTTTTGCAGCAGCAACAGCTTAATTACAGCAAAGATAAAACAAAAGCCACAGTCCACTCATTTCATTTTCATATGTCAGAGTAATTTGCAAACAAGTAGAAGAGGGAAAGTCAACTTGGCAAACTTTTTTGGCTATTCCTTTCCTCTCTCTCTCTTTCCCTCACCACCTTTCCCCTCTCGTAGAGAGTCCTCCTTCCTCCTCTCAGCTTTCCTCCGATCCTAATCCTTTTCTTTTGCATCCCACACGCAAACTGTGGAAATTGAATGAAACAAGCAATGTAAAGTATGGCTGTTTGGTGATTATGCGAAACCCCTCGCGGTGACTCTAATAAGGATTCGCTTTTGATGTTGATAATTTAGTTCCTCCAACTGTGTGAAAATGAGACCGTGTGGGCTTCACACAAATAATATCATCCATATTTCTCTCCTTGTACAATAATTGGTAGCTATACATGTCTACACATCCCACACACCACTCATCCACATGCTTATAGATGAGGCTCCTAATGGTGACCTTTCCTTTCCTTTCCAGTACTCCTTCAGCGAGAAGATCAGTCATCATCGTCAAGCTAAATTGCGACAATTCTATCCTCTTCTCAAGCTATAATTCAAGGTGAAAGCAACCTTGCTTTACTTAGCCATTTGATGTGATTTCATATGCTCCGTCTCTTTGTCTCTACCCATGCATGCATCACTATTATTTACTTATAGCTTCGTGTTTGTTCCTATAAATAAGTCTCAGCCACGCCAACATATATTTAGATCCCCAGCCAAAGAAGCCCGGCCACCAAGGTCCGCCAGAAATGATCTATGTCTTATACTTCAAAATTGGCTTCGAAAAGAGCTTGTATACCTGTTGCTCTGCTTTCAACGGGGAAAAGCAAATCGCAGTTATTAATAACTTCCAATTTATTTGCATTTGACACATCAGAAGAAAGTGTCCTTCTTCACCCTTATTTTGTTTCATCTCGGCCGAATGTTTTCCTTGAATCGGCTCCACTTACCTGTTTGTCTCCCCACACGCGAGGCATAAAGTCCTTTAAAGGCAATATAATTCAATCCATTTTCAAACATTCAATTCCATCTCAATCTAAATAAAGACTCTTCTTCGATGGTCACAAAGGAGAAAGGAGAAATCATGCAGGGATTCACGTGGCCATAAAGCTAAAAAAAATGTGTGGGCATCAATTGAAATTTCAAGTAAAGAGTAAGTACAGCACAAAATTTAATAATAACAGAGAGTCGGCAACCTAAGCAATTCTCCGAATAAAAATCCAACATGATTGAATTTAAATTGAAAACATGAAATGAAACGGTTCCCATTCCCCCTTTGTCTTGCCATTTAGGGCTATTTATGTTGCCTTGAATCTATGTTTAAAGGCTTGGTCTCATCTTGCCTCCCTCCAATCGATTCATCACCTTTCTCTCGCGACAAGGAACTATGTGGAACACTACGACAAGTGCTGCTGCGTTTTTCTCAGTTTAAAACAACAAATGTGCACAGTCAGAGAATAGAGAGAATCGTCATGACGCCATGGCTTCATCAGCCAGCAGATCATAATGATCAGTATTTTATGCTTTCTCCAAATCATCGACAAGTATGGATGTTGTTGTACATTGGTGTCTCACTGTACCCCAAACTTGCGACAAGGGTTATGAATGATGTATTTTTACAACCAGCAAGCAATCAAAATAACTAAGGTGTCATAAGGGTCTGCCTGTTTAGATCAAAATGGCATTGACCACGACTGCCTCACTTGCTTCCATGACAACAACATCGTTGTTGGAACGATATGCGTAGGTGTCGACATTTTAATGATTCTTTCAGCAATTCGCACACTTTTCTTTCCTCTGCAATTTGATATTATTGTAGAACTGTTGTAGCATAGTACATCACAAAAACCTTCTAAACTAATGACAAACCGCATCATGTTACAGGTTTTATTAAGTTTACACTTTCTTCATTCTCAGGAGCCCCCGGAAGAAAGCAAACAAGACCAGGGCAACAGGCTAGGATGTTGCTTTTTGTTGGCAGGCAGCAGTAAAACAGTTCCCTGCCCATCATTTCTCCTACCTACCTTTTTTACATTCGAAACTTAGCAAAGAAAGTGCTTTTATTTACGTTGGCGAAATTCCAGCCGAGATGAATTCCAAAGAGAAAGCTAAGCTTTTGCTTTCTTTTTTTCGTCTCATGTCTCTTTTGCGACGCTATATGTCCAAGCAAAACCTTGGTAAACCAGGGTCTTCATTCTCTGATGCCTATGCAGTTAATTACGTACTACTATGATTAATTACGACACATTTGTACTACTTCCATGAACATAAACATCCTATGTATAACAGTATAACAGCCTTAATAAAGAACTTTAGTTTAGCGAAATAATTTGGCTACTATTTGTGGCTACTGTTCAAAATTCAAAAGGTCGGCCAAAGCATAAGAATCATACTGGCATAATGAGTCGCTGAGTTCTCTAGATAAGTGATTCAGATAACCAAAATCAGTTCAATTTTCTTTCTTCTTCCGGCGAGTAGAGGGTTTTGCGTTTGCTAGTACAAAACGGGAAGCTCCAATAGTCCAGGTCCAGATAGAATGGGAATGGGAGAAACAAACAAACAAACAACCGGAGGAAGATGAGAGAAGAGAGCGAGAGCGTGATTCATTTCATTTAATTTTGAGCCAGTCACTCCACTTCCACTCTTCTCTCATTCACTCATCATCAGGCGGTCGAGTGACGAGGGAGACAGAGAATTTTCTTTCCTCCAGGAAAAACATTCATCAAACTCCACACATTCTAATAATTGTAAGTGGCCTGGACTGGAGTCTTTTATTTATTTGCTTTTAATTAATACTCACAAAAAAATTAAGGACCCACCTTTCACAACAACAGGCAATAAATAACCATTCTTTCTTCGCCAAGTGTCTTTCTGTTCGTAGCCTTCAAAATAATAGCAATTTTAATATTCTGCCTCAAATCAAAAACGGTAAGATGCCATGTCTCATCAAAAGAATCATATGACGAATGTCTTTCTGTTGTTGTAGAATTGAGGCAGGAGAAGTATAACATGAGAAGGAGGAAGGAGGAGGATATAAAGCGTCGTCTTATCAACTGATATTCTGACTTGAGAGAGTGAAGCTTCTGTATTTAAAAAAAAGTGTTTTGTGACTTGGCTCTCTTCTTGTGGTGTCCCATTCCTTTTTTCCTTGATACCAATAATAATTATTGTCTTTCTGACCACTCACGACATTTCCAATTCAATTCCTGGAAGAAGAGAACATGTGTGAAGATATGATGTGGACGTGAGTGAGATGAGAGAGTTTGAGGAAATTAACTTGACCTGACCTGACTGGGTGAGTCATTCATTCAATTCATGATAGATAGAAACAATGGATCGTTTGTCAAATTCTTAAACTTATTAAATCCTCTTGTTCTCATTTTATAGATTACTTCATCTGCGACGCATAGACATACCCAAGTACCTGTTGTTTAAGACATTTAGCTGCAATGAAAAAGCACAATAAAAAAGGGAGTGATAATAGCAATGCTGTGGCGGAGAGGTTGGCGGATTACCGTGGAGATAATGTGGGAAGGTATGTGGATCTCATTTTCATTGGGTTGAAATTTGACGTTTCGTTTGAATAATAATGACAGCACTGCCAGCCCTGGACCTGGAACACCGGATGCAGAGTCCAGTTTGGATTTACCTGAATCCTCGTCAGAGAAAGAACAAGTTTCTGTGAGCTCGACGAAGGAGATGAGTAGTAAGGTAAGGTCAACAATGAATTTATGTTACAATGGATGTGATAAGGGATTTTAAAATGACACAGGAAAAAAAGCTCTCTTCAGGATCACTGTCTACAGAGGCGTCCAAACCTAAGACCGTTACGGTCAAGCATCCAGAGTCCAACAAACCGAAGCCGACAGTGAAGAAGAACAAACCTATTCAAGCAGACTTGGATGTAACTAAGGAGTTCACGAAGTGTAAAGAAGAAATGCTTTACAGATTGGATTTGAGCAAATCAAGTGTAAGAGTCAACCCGATTGAATAACAAAAAAAATTGGGAACTCATTTTTAAAATCCTGTCTTGTATTGCAGATTACACAGATTCCAACATCAGTGCGCGAGTTGACTCATCTTGTTGAACTGTATTTGTACGGTAATAAGTTGCCCACACTACCTTCGGAAATGGGGTGCCTGGTAAACTTGCAAACCTTGGCCCTCAATGAAAATTCCCTGACAAGTCTTCCAGATTCACTAGCTAACTTGAAAAATGTTAAAGTTCTTGATTTACGGCACAACAAGTTGAGCGAGGTAATGTACACTGGTGAAAAAACGAATGATTAACATAACGTGTGCATATTATTTTGTACTAGATCCCTGAAGTCGTGTATAAAATGACTTCATTGACCACTCTTTTTCTCCGCTTTAATCGCATTCGTGTCGTTGGAGAGGGAATGAAAAGTTTAACGGTATGTGCACATAACAAGTTTATATCCCTACTTTTTATTCACGAAACTTAAATTTCTATAGAACTTGCAAATGCTAAGCCTACGAGAGAACAAAATCAAAAGTCTACCATCAGGCATGGGAAGCCTCGTGAATCTTATTATGCTCGACGTCTCCCACAATCATCTAGAGCATCTGCCTGAAGAAATTGGAAACTGTGTCCAGTTGTCAACATTGGATCTTCAGCATAATGAGCTACTAGATATTCCGGACACTGTGGGGAACCTAAAGGCTCTGACGAGAATTGGACTACGGTATGCATGGCAACTATCGAAAAATATGTATGACATGACTGATGGTAAAACGTACAGGTACAACCGATTGAGCACTGTCTCAAAAACGTTGAACAACTGCGTTAACATGGATGAATTCAACGTTGAGGGGAACTCAATATCTCAACTACCGGAAGGACTCTTGTCGAGCTTGACTAATCTGTCTAGTATTACATTGTCAAGAAACTCGTTCACGGCCTATCCTACCGGTGGTCCTGCACAATTTACAAACGTGTACTCCATTAATATGGAGCACAATCAAATTGACAAAGTTCCATACGGCATATTCTCAAGGGCAAAAAATTTGACAAAACTCAATATGAAGGAAAATAGTTTAACATCTTTACCATTGGGTAGGTGCATGGATAAGTACACAATATACATTTTGCTCTAACAATTGTAAACTTTCTGTAGATATTGGAACTTGGACAAACATGGTTGAACTAAACCTTGCCACAAATCAGTTGACTAAGATTCCGGACGACATTCAATGTCTTCAGTCACTCGAGGTGCTAATAATGTCCAATAACAACCTGAAGGTAATAGAGCAACTTGAGATAGAAATACCAAGCGTTTTGTACATCGGCATTACTAATATATGACGCATGAACTTTCAGAAACTGCCCGCAAGTATTGGAAATGTAAGAAAGTTGCGTGTCCTGGACTTGGAAGAAAATAAACTGGAATCTCTACCTAACGAAATAGGATTTTTGAAAGATTTGCAAAAGCTGATTTTGCAATCCAATCAATTAACCAGTCTTCCCAGGGCTATTGGGTACGCTTATGCTTTGTCTCCTATTCCTGTTGTTATGCTTCAAAACTAAATAATAATTGTCTTTTTTTGCAGACACCTGATGAGCTTGACACATCTCAGCGTTGGTGAGAATAATTTGACGAGTCTCCCTGAGGAGATTGGAACGTTGGAGAACTTGGAAAGTTTATATGTAAATGATAATCCGTTGCACAACTTGCCATTTGAACTGGCATTATGTACCAACCTGCAAATAATGAGCATTGAAAATTGCCCCTTGTCTCAAATTCCTGCAGAAGTAGTACTAGGGGGCCCTTCATTAGTCATCCAGGTAAGATTGAATTAATAATTATTTCGACAGCGGGACTGAAAGTTGTATTTTAACTTTCTTTCAGTATCTCAAAGTTCAAGGTCCGTATAGACTTGCTGTTTAGTGGATAGACGTACGACTCACTACATTCAATGGGTAACTCCGAACTCGACCGTTTACATTTCCAGGAGAAGTGAGATAGAGTGCACAATTTGTATTTAATTTTATACTGAGCTTAAGTTAATTGTTTTCTTGAAATAATGCTTTTCATTTGTCTCATTACTTGTTTGAGTGAGGACATGTGACGTGATACTAGTCTTGTTACTGGTGATTTCGTGATTTGTACGAGTATTAATTATATGAGCTCATGATTTGGTTTCAGCACCAAGAAAATATTTATAGTCGCCTTATGTTGCTTATTCTTGTCGCACAAGATAATTTTAGCAAGCCCACAATATGTATTCCATTCTATTTATTTATATTCGTATGCAATTCTGCCAAATTTGGTGAAGTATGAAGGCAAGAGTCTTGCACTCTTTGTCACACAACATTCACCATGACGATGATTGACGCACAGTCCTGTAAATGACATATCCATTATATCATCAACTACAACAGAGTGTTCTGTTATCTTTGCTTATATTTTTAATTCGTTAATTATTATTTAATTCGTAATTTAAGTTTGGCCGAGTTTGTCTGGAATATTTACGACTATGCACACACACTCACACACACAAGTGGGTTTAGTATAATATTATGTAACATATAGCTTCTAGCACCAACAAATAGAATGCCTTAATCATTTGCAATTGGACTGCCTTAGTTTGTTCTAGCGTGTACACAACTAACAATTAGCTCATAGATCGTTGTTGTTCACATAATTTATTCTGCACAATTAGAAATATATAAACTTAGGGTATGCAACGTCTGTAGTATCTTAGAGAATTCGAACAAAGCAAAGGTACGTACGTAATGAGTGGAGACGTCTTTAAGTATCTCTCCTCACCTTTAAGGAAACCTGTTACCTTACATTTAGTCATTATTGTCGTAATCTGGAGAGAAGAATGGTAATTTTGAATAAGTTGACTTGCGGTGTAAAGCTAAGAATACAAATCTAACTAATTGAGCCTACGACAAAGTGAATTGATGATGAGCAATTAGTAAAAGATATGTACTGAATGAACGAACTAACTAGTATTCCTTCGATGAACCCAATTCTTTGTCCATATGAGCCTGTCCTTCTCCTGGTTTTGAGTGAATGGCACGAGTGGGCCTGAGCATATTTAAAATAACTCCGGTAGTAATAATGAGTATTCATCTTTCAAATGTTGAAGCATGGAGGAGTCAAAATTTTGCAACAGTCGTTCCGGAACTCCTGTTGCCCATGGCGTAGCTCATCGAAGAAGCTGGTCGTAAGGATGGCCACCTAATCCCATGATGCTTTCCACTTCTTTTCTTCCGTTGACACTCACTGTGTTGGTCACCCACGGAATGGTCAGACATCCAGTCGGGCAGAAGGGTGTTTTCAGAATAATTTGAACGTCGTAGTCCAGGATTCATTTCTGGGATTTCATTCCCTGGATATATCTCCGTATTGCTACATGCTCGTTGCAGTGAAAGACGAAGGGGCTTGGATGGAGGTGAAGGCTTTGGAGCACTTGGAACATTTGCACTTTTCTTCTTTGACTCTGAATGCCTCTTCTTGAAGTAGCTGTACCCGTAGCCACTCTCCATACCGTGTTTGCTAGAGGAGTCTACTGAACACACCGAACGAGAGTCGCTGGAAGTGGCACGTCGAAACGTTTCCCACAAACGCGTCTTCAAAGCTTGTCTACAATAATTGACATCGTTTGGTCAGCGCAAATGTTTGATTTCATGGAAAGACTTACTTTGAAGAAGCAACGCTGGGCGGACGAGGTGGACTGTTGGATCTTTGCTGTTGCTGCTTATTGCTGCCTTTAGACTTGAGACTCTGGGCTGCAGTCGCAGGTTCCCCGACAATAGTCTTTTGATGTCCTTTTTGGAAAATGGTCACGGTGGAGGAGGAGGAAGATAGACATTCTTTGGACGACATCAAATCTGAAGACTATACAGTGGAATGAAAGTAAGTACAAAACATCCCTTTGTCAGAATAAAGAGATATGTACCTGCTCCTTCGTGGCTTCCTCCGCTACAATAGTCTTATGATTTCCTTTTTGAAAGACTGTCACTGAGGTTGAGGTGGATATGGCTTCTTTCTGTTGGATAAGGTCAACCTAAGGGAGCAAACCTTAAGAGGACGTTGCATTATTGGACACAAATGTCAAGGTTACCAAGTAGGAAATACGATGCTTAAGACGAACGCCTTCTGTTCTCAAGAGGTCGCGTTCTTTGGCCAGCTTTTCATTCTCTGCTTTGACCCTCTCAACTTCGTTATAGTCACCCTGAAGCTTTTGCCACAAACCCTGCATTTCCCGTTTCTCCTTTGTTACCTGCTCCAGCTTATCAGTGATGAGGACCAGTTCCTCTTTCAGATTCTACATCATAATGAAAGTAAGCAATCAAAATATCCAGGACCATTTGAAATCTGTGGTTTACATGAAGTTCACGATTTGGAGCTCGAGGGGGTGGAGGAGGGGGTGGTGCTCGCATTACCACAATTCTTAAAGGATGTGCTCCAAGATCCAAATCATTCACAATGTCTTCCACAGTATTGTTCTCATCCGACCAAAATTCTTCTATCTTATTAACCCCTTTTGATATAACCATTGTTCCATTCAGTTCCACAATCCTACAACAAGCATTCAGTATGAAAAAACTCATCATAAGCCAACTATGTGAGGTGAGTACCTGTCACCACGTTTAAGAGTCTTAAGGTCATCCCTCGTCCATGTCACATAGGTCCCTGAGCGGTCCTCTCTTTTTCCCACGCTGAAAAAGGCGTCATTGGCATCGTGCACGACTTCAAAGGAGTGTAAGGCGACACAGGAATTGAGTGGGAGGGCACTGGAAGGAAGTACATACATGGGATTACAAGAGTGCATTTTTGGAAGGCATAGCATAAAAAGATCATCTTTTGACATTTATGTATTTCGCTGAGGAGGTATTTCATCGCGTTCATTGCATTCCTTACGCC
>JAQIWU010002080.1:0-13502 GCA_034696445.1 Isotomiella minor
ACTTTCTTTATTTAAGGCGTGTGTATGCTTGCTTTTAAGTGCATATAGAAGAAAAGTAGCTGAGTTGATTTGTGTAACTTGCCTTTCATAATATGCTAATCTGGTTTAGAAGCATTATTTATTACATTCGAATTCAATACGTGATGGATGATACTCTTGTAAAAATTCAGTTGGTTGTAATCGATACTTTTTTCTCTATAATTCAAATATCAATCAGTCAAGGTGCTTCATCCATAAGTAAACCAATATTTGCTTGCATTTATTTTAATCCCTTAAACAAGAACAGAACAACAACAATGAAGAGAAACGTCTTCTCTGGACAGCAGAGGTGAATCAATACAGGTTGAAGAAATTGAGTTTGGTATAATTATTTTTTCCAACATAATATTCAACCGTCGAAGAACCCATTATAAGTCATTGTTCTCTCTTCTGAGTGCGAGACCCACATCAGGGTTGACTTACGCCTTGCAATGTTGTGAGTAATTTAAGCGATTAAGTAAATAAGATAGCAACTTTTTATACGCCCCAAGTAAATTGGCTTTTGAATTTTTCAATACCCCACGCTTAGCACAGAATATCAAAATCCGTCCAGATAAAACAACAGGGAAATTGAACTTAAGGCACTACTCTTTCTCAGTGACAACGGAAAAAGGCAACCCAAGCACTTGAATTTCCACAATGTGAAAAAGTATTTGTTTGAATTTGAATTCGTTCATCAATTTGCCAACCCACATACGTCCTGAAGCAATGTTAGATTGAAATTAAAATATCATAAGTCGAGTGGTCAAATGAAAATTGAAAGATATAAACGTTTAGCATATTAAAAATTAAATCAATTCCACAGGTTCATATGTAATTCATTTTACATTTTGCAATCCATCATTGAAAAGTCAAAAAGAATGAAAAAGTTACAATAAAAATTGCAGGGTTGTCTGCAAGGAATGCAATCGCTAGTTAGCATGTGTCTTATTTAATTTCCTTCCAAATGAAGATATAATAGTAATTCTGATGTAATAGCCTCACGTTCATGAGTAAATGATTGTTAAGTAGATTTGGACATTTTCCAATGCAAATATTGGTGGTTATAGTGCAAAGTGCCTGTGGCTGAAATAAAAAGATGAGGATGATGATGATATGATAGACTGTAAAAATCAGGAACCAATTAGAGTCGTTACTTAAGGAGGAAGGAAGTGCTTACAAATTTTGATACATCGAATGGAAGGAAACACATGCCTATCTTCTTCGATAACATGTGTACTCTCAGTATTAAATTACGATCAACAACGGATTGTGCATAATGATGAGATAAAAAAAGGAGATCGAATGAGAAAAGATATGTCTATAACAAAACAAACAAACTTTGAACTCCTCTATTTCTTACCAAAGGGGATTTTTTTGTAGTACTACATCAGGCGAAGCCAAGAGGACAAGCCCATGTCATGTCTGTGTCCTGTTTTCCGTCCTCCTATCTCTCGCCATCAGTTTTCCCTCAACTCACGTCAATCGAGGTAAAAAAAGTCCTGAGGATGTGATGTGCTATTAAAAAGCGACGCGAAGAAGAAGACTGTAATTTTTTGCTGTGTAATTCAACGGCCCGATGCAATGAAAACCATTAGGATTTCAGACGCAGAGTTGATTTATTAGCATAAGAATAGTATTTGAGATGCCAATTTAATGCCACCAGGCAAGACTTAAGACTTGGTAAAAATAGCGTATGTTGCATGTTTGAAGAACTGAAGTTTTTCAAAATCCAAACCCTTCAAGAACGGCAGATGGTCTGCATGCACCGCAAGTCAAGTCAATGAGAAACGTAGGGGAACGGAAGAAAAGGGAAGGCGATGAGAAGACAATTCTATAGTCCTGTAATGAATTGGGGTGGTTTAGCTTTTCCTGTTCGTTTTTTACCAGTTTTAATTGACTAGTTAAAAATAGTACTTCTCTTCATAACTCCGCCCTGGATCGGATTGGCTGCATGGGAAATATAAGATGAATGACCATCTTGCGCTTAAGTTCCAACTGTTTACTCTTTTTAATGTATGCATGTATATGCAATGGAGAACAACGCAAACAAAGATGAGAATGATGATGTGATGGAGTAGTTATGAAATGTGAGAAAGTAACATGCTCATAATATTTATCCAAGTTGTGAAAATAACGATTCATTTTTTTTATCCCGATGATGCTCCTAACTGTCTGCTGAAGATTCTTCTCAAATCAAATACGGTGAGTAAAAGTAAGTGTCTATTTAAACAGCAAGGTGAATGCTTTACGATTTGTTTGGCCTAATACACAGTGTGTCCTTTAGTTGACTTTGCTCGGTTAATACCCGAGGATTTAATTGTGCATTCTCAAACGTTCTTCAAATACAACAACGATAACGAACGACTGTCTATAATTACAATGCAAATAAAACAACGTTACGTTACACGTAAAGCACAAAACGGTATAACAAAACTACAACAAATAAATTATTATTGCTACACGAGAACATTAATATATAAAAAGGACGCTGCGTGTGATGTGATGATGTGGATTGACAGGGTTGCGAAAAATATTCATTCAGTCTTCTCATTCTTTATACATTTACATATACACAGGCATTTGCTAACTTTTACACAAAATACATTTGGCCATTCGTAGCAGTAGCAGTCCCTGGAGGTGGTGGTTGTTGTTGTTGATAACGATGATGATGCGGGTGGCTTTCACCACTACTTTCACCACTCAGGTTTTCCTCAGTGTTGGGATTAAAAGTAGAAGCATGATGTGGTTGACTGGAAAATTTTTGTCCATTACCCGTACAACTATTGCGATTACTACCACTAATACTCTTACTGGTAAAACTACTATTACCTAATTTATTGGCACTTTCACCACCACCACCACTATCCCCCACCTTCTGCTGCAGTAGGCCATGGGATTCGACGACGTGAGGACTACTGTTAGTGACCAGGGTTGAAGCAGTGTCAGCACTGCTGTTGTGTGGGGACCGATAAGGTGGAGAGTCTAGTGTGGAGTAGACATGTTCCAATTCCTCAGCAGATGAGGAGATAGCACTTGAAGAGTAATTGGCCTCAAGTGGTTGGTATCCCGTCCCCACTCCATTTCCTCCTGAAGACTGTTTTGCAAATTGAAGCACGAGGGGAGAAGTGGGTTTGTTTGCATTATTATTGGCCGCACTAGAAGTATTATTATTATTACTACTGCTACCCGCATTCTGCTTTTGCTGCTGTTGAAGATGCCTCTTAAAGCTTTCATTGAAGGAGGAGGAGAAGTAGACGGGATTCGGAGGAGGATGTGGTAGGGTTGCGACGACTGGGTAGACTCCTGTGGTTCCCTGAGCAGGAATTCCAGGAATGGAGATGAAATTTTGCACATTATTATTACCCAAGAAGTAGTGCTGACTGTGGCTATGAATGCTACTCCCGTACTGACTCCCACTCCCACTGTAAAGACCAAAGTTCTGCTGGGACTGGTAATGAGCCGCTTGTGGGTGCTCTCCACCTCGACTTGTGATGAAGGGGGTGGTGAGAGCGATGTGATGTTTGGGTACAGGGGGGTTAAGCGTACTGGCGTTTGATAGGGGGACTTGATAAGGTAGGATATTTCGGTGATAGTGATACTGATGATGGTGCTGACTACTGTACGGGAACTCAAGACGATTTATGGTGTAGCTGGACATGGTTCCTGATGCGTTAGAGTTATTGCTACTGCCACTTCCTCCTCCTCCTCCTCCCCCACCACCGGTGGTGGACAGTCCAACGTTGAGATCAATCAAAGGTGCTGGAGCGGAGGGTAGTGTTCCTGAGATTAATAAGGAAGATCCCCTCCTATTGCTTCGGTTCAGGTTGCTACTGCCCCTTCTCCCAACCGTGGCGGAGGAGAAAGTCCCAATGTTGGATGGAGTGGGCAAAACGAGTTTCAATTTGGACCAAAAATTTTTGTCAGTCCATTCCAAAGTGGAACTTTTAACTTGAGACGAGTTCTTGAGCTCTGGGTAAATTGTTGAGAGGTTTTGTTCAGTGAAGGGTGGTAACAGGATGAGAATGAGTTTCTTTTGATGTCGATTGATAGCAGATTGGATGGCTTGTCTGAAATGTGAGTGACTCAGTTCTGACTGAAGAAAGGTCCGAGAGAGGATGAGAACAACGCGTTTAGAGGCATCGCATGCACTCAAAATCATATCACCGTTCCACGGGTTGTCTGGATTGAGACAAGCAAGGTCTCTGTAGTGTAGACAGAGGCGGAAGTAAGGGGGACCTTGTGATTCTAATTCAGGAGCAATTTTCTGAGCTAAAATATCCTCATCTTTGGAAGAATGGATGAAGTAAGCGTCGAAAAGCTTGTCTGCTTCATCACATCCAACACCACCACCACCACTTTCTCCAGATGATCTCGTCTTACTTCGCACTTTCTCCCCACAGCAGAATAATAAAGAAGGAAGCAGGTTGTCCCCTCTTCCCATCATCAGACCCCTACCTCTCCGTCGCCCACCACCACCACCTAATTCTGATGTATTATTTCCACACAACCGTGTGTAGATCCAACAATAAATTTCTTTTCGGAAGATCGCCGCAATCACAACAACTAACACAATCAAAGCGGTGAGGCTTAACAAGAGGGTCCAGAATGTGTTCATTGAGTCGGTGTTGTGGATGATGGTGGTGGAAGAGTCAACATGCCCAGGTCCAAATTGAATTTCTTGGTCGGAGGTGGATGAGGGAGGGTGAGGGATGGTGACTTTCTCTGCCCCACCTGCTATGGAGGAAATGTGGTTGTGGAGGATCTCACTGTTCCCAATCCCACCAGGATGGACGGGATTGAAATTGAAATTCAGTTCTGGGCTGTGGCTGCACATGGATGCGATCGGGTACTGCATTTGAATTGGGTACATCTTCCCCTGGCCTCTGTTATTATCATTATTTGCACTATGTGGGACATGACTTCCCAAGTTGGTGGTAATGGTCGTATCGGTATTGGTGCTGGGGTAATGACGATGTTGTTGATGATGATGATCGTGTTCATCCATGTCTGTAAATGTAGTGCCAGGGCTAAGATGTGTGCTGTTCACAGTTTGACAATTTGCCAAAGTAAAGTCCACGACGATGGATGTTTTGGAGGCAACCCACGTTCTAAATGGAATCAAAAAGTCACAGGAACAACTCCATGGGTTCCCACTAACCATCACACTATTCAAGTAACCATTCCCACTCAATTCCCAAACATTAAAGTCAATGAGGTTGTTCCCGTCGAGGCGGAGCACTTGTAGAAATTTGAGTTGGCTAAACGTCTCTTTTGCAATGAATCTTAAGAGATTATTTTGGAGATACAATTCGCGAAGGTTTTCTAAATCGCTGAATTCAAACCCATTCAATTCGGTCAAAAGGTTGTCTTCAAGTCTAAGAACTTCCAATGCTTTCAACCCATTGAAAGTCTTGTTTCTCACAAACTCCACTTTACTATCGTTGAGAAATAGGACACGGACGTTTTTCTTTCCAATAAAGATGTGACTGCCCAACGCAGTCATATTATTTCCATCCAGGTACACCTCGGAGGCATCCATTGGGATTCGCGAAGGGACGTTTTGGAAGTTGGAATTGGAACACTCTACAATATTAGAACTCCAACTCGTGTCGTGATAACAGTTGCACCCTTGCGGGCACTGCATTTCACAATCACACGCGTCAAAGTCACAACAATGACAGAGGGCAAAACAGTGGGATTTATACGGGCACAAAAAGTCCTTTGGCCTCGTCTCAACTAATGGCACTATTTGACTTGGTCTGGAGAAAGTGGGACGACACACAATGGCATCCAAATCTACTATGCGGGGATGAGTGCGGAGAACAGTTAGTTGATTGACACGGGTCAGCCACTCCATTTCACAATTACCTGTGAGAAGGGAAAAGAGAGAAAATAATTTATTGCTGCGACTATCCTCCAATCCTAAAGTTATCCAAAGACAAATGGGGAGAAGAGAGAAAGCAAGTGAAAGTAAGAGACAGAAAAGCCATTCTTGTCTATCCATCATTTAACATCCTTCCGTCACTTTCACTTTACTCAACCCCTCTTTCCTCCTGCATCGTTAAAACTCGCACGTCGCAGACCCTATCGTCCCTCATTCATTTATTCATTACTTTTAGCAAGGTGCTTAGTATCCACTTAACTAACCACTATGGATTGGATGGATGTGGACATGCCACATAAAAATAGAATAGAACCGAAAGGAACAGACAGAGTAGAATGGAATAGAGAGTGAAAGTTGGATAGTACTTTTAGTCGGACTTACATTGGAATGGATTTCCTCCGAGATAGAATTCCGGTAATGTTTTTCCAATGGGGACTTGAGGGAAGCGGAGAGATGATAATGGTAAATTTTCTATCAGATTCCCAATAATTTCAACTCGTCTCAATCTCGTGGATCGACTAAACGTGTCCGAGGCCACGGTCTTGAGTCGATTGTAATTTACTCTCAAAGTTTCTAGGGTGGGTGGGATGGTGGTGTAATCTAAAGTAGTCAGGTGATTATGTGAGGCATCCAACACTCGAAGGCTGTATGGAGTGGAGGATTGGGATCTTTCCGCAGCATTTGATGGTCCACCCAAAGTCTCCAAAGAGTTGTATGATAAGTCCAACCACTCAATTGTGGGTGGGAGGAGGTGGTAGTCAGCCCATCGTCTGAAAACATCAAATAAAAGAAAGTGTCAAAAATGAGCTGTCTCACAATGCCCCTGTTAAAAATGTGTGAAATTCATTTATTCCAGGTCTAAAAAACGACGGACTTACAATCTGTTTTCAGACACGTTGAGCCACAACAGGGAAGGGAGTTGAGGTGCAAGGGCAGTAGGCAACTCTTCCAACAGATTTGTGTCAAGTCTGAGAGCACGGAGTTCTGGACAGGAGGTGAAAGCGGTGGGTGAAATCTTACTGATGCGATTTTGAGCAGTGTTTAACACCCTAAGTTTCTTTAATGGGTTGCAAAAGTCATGTGGTATTTCTGTAAGTCTATTATCCACAATTCTAAGCCCATACAGTTGGCCAAGACCGGAGAAAGATTCGTTATTAACGACACCAATTCTGTTTTCTCCAATGTCTAGAGTTACCAAATGCACTAAACCAGCTTTCAAAGCAACAGGCACTTCTTGCAATAAATTATCCGCCATCCCTAAATCCTGGAGACTTGTACAATTCTTGAGCGCACTCTCATCCATAGATCGAATCTTGTTGTGGTCCAAGTACAATTGTCTCAAGACGATTAGGTTGGAGAAAACTCGAGAATCGATAAAGGACAATCGATTGCGGGTAAGGTCTAACACGTGTAGATTACTAAGCGAGGAAAATGCTGCAGGATTAATCGTTTCTATTCTATTCCCATCCAAGTAGAGGGCTTGAAGATGAGTCAGGTCCTTAAAGATAGTACCGTCAACGAAACTTAATTGGTTTGAAGAGAGCCGAAGAATCACAAGTCGCAGTAGTCCATGAAACATATTGTTCCACTGACTGGTTAGAGTGTTCTTTGATAAGTCGAGAGAGAGCAGGGAGTCTAAACCACCAAACACTTGTGGTGACAATGCCGAGATTGAATTGTTACTCAGATTTATTTCACGAAGAGTCGGATTAAATTTGAAAACGGTTGGGGGAATTGCAACCAGCTTGTTGCTTGACAGATTCAGGGATTTCATCTGTCCAAGTCCACCAAATGCAGAGTCGTCAAGTTCCTCGAGAAGATTATTTTGGAGTTTGAGCTCTGATAATTTCCTCATGCGGGAGAAAGCATTAGCTCCCACTCGTCGGATGGAATTATGTGATAAATCCAAATTTTGAACACTGAGTGCACAATAATAAGCATTGTTATTAGCGTTATTGTTGAGGATGCCGGTTGAAGAAGTTGACATTGGTGGCAACATCAACAAATCCTGCTCGCTTCCACTTAATTCCTCAATATCCTTCAGTCGATTGCGGCTTAAATTTAACTTGAGAAGGCTTTTCAATGGACAAAAGATATTTTTGTTGGGTAAGCTCCAAATATTATTTTGGCTTAGGTCTAGAGTCTCAAGTTGTCCAAGTCCTTCAAAACTCCCAGCCCCTACCTCCAACCCCACAGAGTTTGACCAGTCTCCATTTCGACTTGTTACAACCAGACTTTTCAAAAGCCCCAAACTTTCCCAAATTCTTCCTGGCATTTTTCGAATCTTGCACGAGTCAATGTGAATCTGTTTCAGATTTACGAGGCGGAAGAGTGACTGGTTTGGGGTGAGGAAACTCTCAAAAAATATTTTATCATTGCAATTCACTCGCAGGACGCTCGTCTGGAGGATTTGATCTTTGTTAAACGTATAATTCCAAAAGTCCACATTTAATGTTCTTAAATTGCAGTCAAGACTGAAGGATTCTGATGATGATGTTGGTGGAGAAAGTTTGGGTGACGGAGACACATTTGTCTCATTCACATTTCCTCCTCCTCCTCCACCCTTGTTTTCCGTGGACCAAATGCATCCTTGTCGGAGTGACTGCTGTTTTATAATTTCTGGACTTCGGAGGGAGTCAACCGAGTGGAAAATCCAGGAGGAGGTGGTTGACAATGTCACCAAAACAAGAACCCACAATTTATTCATTCTGAGCCCGGACTTTTTTTTCTGTTTGTCATAAATGTAAAAATGTCATTTTTGAAAAATGTTGAAGAGACGACTCTCTTCTGCAGAAGCTGAAGAGATCACGTTACGTTCTTGTAAATTTTCACCACTTTTTATATCTCTCACATTGCCACAAATATAATGGGTTTTTAAAGCGCAAGTTTAACAGGATTTATGGGAGGCATTATGATAGTCTCTTCTTTTATAGTCGGCCTATCATCCTTGCAGTTTGATGGACAGGAGTTGCTGTGATTGTGTGATGGTTGATGAGTTAGACTGATAGTTGCTTCTTTTTTCCCATGGTTGATGGCTCGTGTGAACTTTTTGGAGTGTAGCTAAAACCTACAACAATGATGCAACTGCTTAGGTAACTTTTGACTGTTTCTCTGCAATGCACTATTCTCAATTCAAGCACGATCTCTGAACTCACTAAAAACAACGAAATAAAAAGTTTTTTTAGAGTTTGGATCGAGTCTCTTTGAAAGTAAATGATTTCATGATAAAGTCTCACGTTTTAACAAACACAAAGTTTCTTCTGTGTGTGTGCTCACGTTGGAGCCTCAGAGTAAACTGACTGAGATGAGATAGAGGAACTGGCTAAAAACCAAACTTGCTTTCTTTTCTTCCTTCACCCACTCCACTCTTCTGCTCTTGGATTTGCTTTACTTGCGTACTCAGCAGAAAGCAGAGGGGCAAAGCTGAAGAATAATGTAATAAAATGAATGCAGTGAGTCAATGGATAAGGATACGGAATAAGGGAATGATCGTGAAGAGATGCAAGGCTGAAATAGGAAGAATGTCTAGTTTTTGTATTAGGCAAACTGAAGAGAGAATTCCCCATCCATCCTCGTTGTGGTTTTATTGGGTTCAAGTACTTGGGATAGGAACAAAACTCAGACTCGGTTTGGTTTGCCTTTAAACCACACACATGAATTTAACATAAGCTGCAGCAAACTACTAAACGTAGCTCTTTAGGGGTACCTATGTCAGTCAGGTAGGAATAAGGAAGGTTGATACAATCAAGTAAAAGTAAAAAGGGGTCTTGTTTCAATTTGAACTAGACGCACTTCTTGTGTTCTCCATACCCAGGTACAAATTCGCTTTCTACAAGCTAACTTCATGCATAAAATAATTTCACCTCCGGAACAACCAGAGTAGTCCTTCAGAATTCTTCAAAGTTGTCACTTGTTTTGAATTTTTTATCGGGTTTTTTAATATCAGACTTTATTGAATTTTTTGCTCCACAATATATATGCAGGGTTGATTAATTGTACTCTAGCTCAGTTCATTGTTTCTTTCGGGTGGTGAGAATGAGACTGGATATTGGAATGCGCTCCGTTTCGTTTCATACTTATTTCTCACGATGAAGATGGCATACTTTCATGATGGAATACAGAATATTATATTGTTGCATCGGGTTTTAATAAATATGACGACAGTTTTTGTGGAGTAATTAAAAATGTACAACAATGACTGGTGAAGGCAATAAAATATTTGAATGTATTGTTCTCATCCCTGTACATCCTTATCACTAGTATGCTTATTGAAATCTTTTGCCACAAAGAAAAAACTTGAAGCGTCAAGTGTATCTGCAGTTGGGTTATTGTTTATATTCCAGTATTCGGGACGAACGAAGACCGCAATACGTCCTGCTTCTTGCTTGTCAGATGAAGGATCGGCTCACCATTTGCTGTCCGATTTTTATTTAGTTTGTCAGCAAACGAGTGAAGAGATGGAAATGGGAGAGGAGAAAGTTAACGGGGTGAAAGCGAATGTTGAGAATGGTTATAGTCAATGTTACGCCAAGGGGAATTTGCTATTTTTTTGAGCTACTCCGATCCGAATTCGTATAGACTTCCTTGTTTTACTTACTGTTACTCAAAGAAACTTTGTATTATTCAATTCCGCTTTCGAGTCGTATTAAAAAAACTGTGTTTGTGAATGCGCTGCAGTGGAAGTTGATGTTGATTTTTTAAAGCATTTCTTCTCATCTTCCCGTCCATCCATTTGCCTTAGTTTTAGTTTTTTTAGCCCGTCTTCATTCATCTCAAATCTCGCTCCTCGGAGCAAAATAAAAGAGATTCCATCAAACTTTAAAACACTGCAGTGGCATGGCTGAAAAAATAAAAGTTTAAAACAGTGGAGAAAGCAGAGGAAAAGAAGAAATCAATGAAACAACTCTCTTCTCCTCGCTCTCCCTTTCTCTCTATCGTTTTTCATCCGATCTCATCATCCATCCGCTTTCACCTCCCCATTCAAGTATCTGTCTCCATCCATCCACACCTACACGTCTGGCTTATGCTAAACTACAACTCTTGGGAACTTGTGTGCTGTGGTGTTTTATGTTTCTCGTTGTATTTGCCCTCGAAATGTGTCTTCTGCAAAATTAGATCACTACTGCTGAAGTTTTAATCAACTCCAATTTGACAACAGGAAGCAACAAACTGTTGCCCTTTCCGTATGCCATTTTATTTGGAAATGAGGTTTTAAGAGAGGCCAGCAGGTGTGAAGGATTTGTCCTTTGGTTGCACATTGCACAGGTATGTGAGTCATGACTTGGTCTAACATTGTTTGTTATTGTTAGAAGAATCTGTGTTGGTGTTGGTGCTAATTCTAAAGAAAGTTTATTGTCTATATCGTCATGAAATTACGATAGCAAAAGAAGATGTACCAAAATGTTCCAATCCAATCTCATGCAATGATTCACTCGCTACTCCTTCCTTGGCTGAAGGCAAAACTTAAACATACGAAATAGGTGGAGATGGGACAATATTGAAGAGACTATATCGTTGGTTTGGCTGGTACTAACAGTAAATTAAATTCACTGGTATACAAAATGAGTTAACACCTTTTAAAAGATGAATTATAAGCAAAATAAATTGCTGGTGCCAGACGTGCATAATAAAATGCATGGCATCGTCTTCTATACCATCTCTTGGTGCATTGCAATGCGGATCAGAAGAAGAGGCAGCCAGCATCACTTTTTACCAACTTCTGAGTGGAATGAAGATGTTTCTTCTTGAATTGAATTAGAGAGTGTGGTGAAAATATTCAATTTATTAGTAGCAAGCAACCTGCTGTATTTGCCGTAGGTGGAAAGTTGCACAGAAAGAGATAAATATGTAATGCAAATTTTAAATAAATAACCTGGTCAGCTATTAATGTCTCCATTAACTATATTTCACGACCTGGGCTGGGATAGTCTTGTCTAAGGGGATGCACTTGCTCTCATCATCATGTCTGCTTCCATACGACAAATCCCAGTCGGAGCGAAATAGATAAAAATTAATGAAATAAGTTATATTGCAGTCATTTCATTATATTGCCACTCACATGCTAAAAATTATTAAAATTCCGGTACATTCAAGCAACGCAAAGATATGAAAGACATAATGCAGTATAACGTAAATTACTTTTACTTTCTGCACATGACACATAAAAAATAAGTAATTTCTGAAGCAGCATTGTATTATTGGAGTGTCGTCACTTTATTTACACTTCTGTAAATCAAATGTAAAGGTTCCTGGACAGAAAGACCTGTCAGCATATATCCACCTCTCGGAACACTGATTGCAAATCTAGCATACAGCATGATACGTTTCTTGTGGAATGAAGGGGTGGATTAAAATGGTGAAATTGCATGTTGTGCACAAAAGGAATAATTATTAAGTCATTTTCACCTTTGGAAATAAAACAAAATATAACAATGAAATACATGTTATGAGCAAAACCACCTATGCAGTAAACTGCCCGAGATAATGTTCTTTGTACATGGTATCACATTACGTGAGAAACCAAAACTTAGCATGTGCAAAGCAATCGTAAATTAATAATAAGAATTATTCACCTTCGTTTTCAAAAATCGAGGTGAAAGACATGAGCTTACAATTCTTGACTTGAATGAAACGTTGACATGTGATGGCAAATTCACTCTGTATGCCTCCGTGAAATACTTTGCAGAGCTTCGTTTTGTGGACTTTTGACGATTGTTTAAAGGTAGGGTGAGTAGATTTGAATTAACTTATGCAATTAAAGGGGAAAATGTGTTATTGATTTCTACGATGTTGAATCGAGCAAACAGAACAAAAAGAACGATTATTATTAAAGAATTGAAGACGTAAGGTGTGAGGGGAAGAAATGTTGCAATACCTACCTGGTTATTTTCACTGTCGAAACGACACGTGCACCATAAAATTAAATACTGTGTGGATAGATATATGGGGAGAGAATTAGCAATTAAAACGGAAAAAAGGATGGGTTGAACGATGGGCTTTAATTGTAGTCTCTGCATATCATATTATTTGATAACTCACTGATATTCGATGCTGTCATTCGAGTCAGGAGAAAAGTTTCCAGCGTCAACATAATTATGCATAGTACCTCCTTCAAGTTTATGACAGTATAGCGATAGTGAAGTAAATTAAAAGTCCAAAATAGTAAGAAGTAAACTGACATGGAATCATATCTTGCAGTTGCCCACCAAAAAAACGTTCTGATGGCTAACAGAAGACGATTGTCAGAGCACGACTTTCCACCCTACTAAAATTCTATCTACTTCATCCCTTTTCCTGGTTTAATCAGAATCTGATCCCTTGTAAGAATGGGTAATTTGATGCCGTTAATGATGGGAAATGTGATGTAAACAATGTCCCTCCCCAAAATTCCCACCAGTTTCCCCCATCCAGGAACAATGAAATGGGCAACCGATTCCTCACTGACTGCATTACGTTTATTGACGGGGTTTGCTATTAATGATGACACGCCACCCTTCAGCTAGTTGCAGTCTATTATATGAACAAGCGTCCATTTAATGTCCAAACCGAGATCCGACATTATGGAGATGAACAAGGTTAAGTCACGGTTTAAGCGTGG
>JAQIWU010002081.1:0-13498 GCA_034696445.1 Isotomiella minor
AGGTGAAGAAAAAAGACAATGCAGTATGAAAAATGTCGTCCTTGTGAAGAAATTTGTCATATTTCCTGTTTATGCAGCACATTAAATGCTCATTTACACCCTTCTTTTGTAGCTATCATTTATTTTATTTTAGATGAGAATAAGAAATATGATCCTTTGTTCTGTTCCCTCCTTCCGGCCTGACTTTCTCCAACTCCTTCTTTCTTTGTTTCTTTGTTTTTTTACAATGAAATAAACATCGATCAAAAGGTGCTCTCTTTTATCTTTTGTCACTATAGCAGTCCCTATTGAGTTTCAAAAGTCTTGTCGAATAAACACTATACGTATTCACAACTTCAAAAACAAACCACATTGAAATTAAGACTCGCTTTGGAAATTGATAAATTTCAATGTCAGACATATAAGATGTTGGTTACAAGGGTGAGAGGGTCAGAGATAGATAGAAGGTCGGACAACGTGTGATAACAAGGGAATTTAGAAAGAAAGGATGACACAAAATTCCGACCAAGTGGTCAGTGAAGAGAAATGATTTCTTTCCTTTCAACATTCAATGTTGTCAGAAAAACTAGCAACAAAGCAAGAAAAAAAAGTAGACGGCATTGTGAGCAGACCATAGTCAAGGACTTTTCCTTCTGTTTTTCGGTTTACACAGGAAAAAGCAAAGTTTTTATAATACTTTCGTTCCCTGCGATACTTAAATTGTGTACAACGAAAAATCTTGTCTTCGAAATAACCCCCAGAGGTTTTTGAGGCACACACACACACATCTTAAACATAAATAAATTGGCCTTGCACTTCCATCTCTTATCCTTTCATCAAAAGCGAACCAGCAGAACCAGAATCACCCACTCTCGGGAGATTGAAGAAGAGGGAAAGCACTACAAGGAGGTCTTTCTCCCTCAATGCTTTCTCCAAACTGTTAAAATACTCAAATTGATTGATGCTATCAAGCATTTGCTGTCATTTCATTTCATGGTCATAACATCATCAAGAAGAAATAGGGAAAGAGAGGCAAGTTTCTTTTTTGAGTCGTAAAGCAACACAAGATAAAGGCCAGACGGGTAAAACTTTTCATCTCCTTTTCTTCACTTTTCGTCATTCTTCATAAAATATGTATGTTTTTACGTACTAGACTTTCTCTCCTCAAAAAACAGTTCTTTTCAGCCACTCATACGTGGTTTTCATGAAGGGTTGAAGAGAGAAGTGATATGAGTTTTATTTACAAATGAGGAAAAGATTGGAGGAGAGTAAAGAAGTGGGCTAAAAGTTTAAATGGAGAAAATTTGTTTCTTTTCCCTTTTACTTTCTCCATACTTTGAAAGCAATAACAAAAGCCCCGCATTACATTCTGGACCACGAACCCTTCTTTACATAAAAGCAAGTTTTTAAGAGTTTCTCCTACTTAGCTCCATCTCAAATGATGTGATGTTATGGAAAGATGATGCAAATTAGTGTCCTACCTACCTAATGCTCCGTCGGCCACTTGTCGTCAGGACAATTCAACTCGAACCATAGTTATTGTGTTTGTCAGTCTCAAGTTCTTACATAAATTTGTCTATATACCTTTTCTGTCAATACACCCCTTAAATAAGTGGGATGCATAATTTTCCTCCAGTCTTCATGATTTCGGCCAACCGTGGCGTGACGGTGAATAATATTTGAGCTTTCTCTTGTCACCTACATCTTGCCAGAGGGCAAACCTAACCACTCCCACGTGAAAAGTGTTTGTGGAAATCTGCAAAACAGTTCCATATATTTAGATAGATACGAACCTTGCTCATCGCGATTACTAAAATCTATTCCATAATAATTCTATTATTGGCAAATCCTTGCGTGTTTGGAATATTAAGAGGGTATTTTAGAAGTGTTTCATAACAATCACAAAAGCATTGCATAATGTTTTTTTATTTTCAGGTGCTCGGCTATATGGTTTCCACTTGGAGGAGGTTTCACCCGCCGTAAAGCCCGGATAATAATATTTCTTATTTGGATTGGGTCTTGCACTATAGCCATTCCTTGGGCCCTCTACTTTGACTTGAAAGCCGATGCGGTCAATCCCGAGAATGAGTTTTGCTTTGAAAACTGGCCAGAAGGGATGGACGGGAATTTGTATTTCCTCATCGCAAATTTGCTTTTGTGTTATGTCCTCCCGCTAATTGGCATCTCAATCTGCTATCTCCTTATTTGGATCAGAGTCATCTATCGCAATGTTCCCACCGACTCTGTGGCCACATTGCAGAAAATCCATCAAAAAGCTAAAACAGGAGTGTTGAAAATGCTGATTGTTGTAGTCATGGTTTTTCTTCTGAGTTGGTTGCCCTTATATTTTGTGTTTGCTAGGATAAAGTTTGGGGGCCCTTTGAGTCATTGGGAAGAGTCTTTTTATTCTACAGCCATTCCAGTTGCACAGTGGTTGGGGAGCTCTAACTCGGCTTTAAACCCTATCATTTATGCAGCCCTTAACGTCAAGTTTCGAAGAGCTTTCCTCCTTCTCCTACCCAAATGTTGCAATCCTCATCCCCCGTGCCACCCCAACATGACCAAGTCCTCTCTCTTGCAAAGGAACCAGACCTCTTTGTACAACGTCACGGGGGTGTAAGTAGGTATATTTACAGCAAATAGATAATATGTACTTTACTAATAGCTTGAGAGCAGATTTAAAAAATTAGATGTGTGATTTGTAGTCACAATTTAACTTGTTCGTTTGTCTATAGTTTACACTGTCTCAAAGTCATTATGTATGTGGATACTTGGAATACCATGATTGTGACAGAAATTGACATACCACTCTCATAAAGTAATGGCGAAAACCGCAAAATGCGTGCCAAAATGCACAGGGTATTTACTACTACTTAGTCAATTATCCATAAAGTTTAAGCATCACAGGATTGTCTCATTTTACCCCCCAAACAAAACTCTGCTGGTAGGCAATCATTAAAATGTCCCGTGTATCTAAGCGGTCGTCGTCATCAGTCAACTACTGCTCCCATTTTGATGTCACCAATAGACGAAGGTTAATTACGTAGATAAGGTTTAGAAAGTAATCAAGCCCTTATTTATATCTAATGTCCATCCAAGTTGCACATTATTACACACACTTATTGCATTCCGACTTTTCACTATAGAGATTTCTTTGTTACTCACAAAACATTATAGCACTAGGCTTACCTACCTTCATTCGTTTGAATATTTAGCTTTCTTGACATCAATTGAGTATTGTGTAGTTGCGTAATCAGAAAGTTGTCTCCTTTCCTACAAATGAGACACACAAATGAGACACATGTGGATAGAAAGTTAAAATCGACAAAGTATTTATGTAAGTATTATTATTGATAAGAAGCTACCTACTCACTTATCACATTCTTACAAAAGAACAAAAAAAGGATTGAATCACTAGTCAGAAGATAAGCTTTTTCGTAAGTTGGGCAGTAGGTGTATATAATATCCTGTAATGTATTATTAGTTGAATAATACGATAGTGTAAAGTGTTAATGTAATGTAGTAAGCAATACCTTTTACTTATCAAACTTATAAATTAATTTTTCTTTCGTAACTCCACAGCTTCATGAGTTCTAATAAAAAGAATTTCCTTCTTTCTGTGATATCCTCATTGTATCGTGCTGTCATTTCGTCTAGTTGTTAAAACGGATTGTGATGGAATTCATTCTACATAACCTATTCCCAAGCTACTTTTAGTTTGTCTCTATCAAAAGATATTCCATCACTGTACGACTTAGGTTATACAGCGTTAAGGAAAGTCACTTTATCAATCATGTCTCATTCAGATTGAAAATGGAAAAGCCAATGCTAAAGCTGACAGTACATACAACTATAGTCTTATTCTGGATTACAATATGGCAACATAAATTAGGTGCAATCAGACGGCGTCATGGCCATCCTTCTTTTGGGTGTTTAAAAGTTACTGTGGTCCATGAACCTTTCGTACCCCTGCCTCTAAATAACCCTATAAGACAAAGTTGTCACAACGTAGTCCAAGCTGGTAGAAAGAAGCTAACACAAAGCATATCGCAGTTCGCAGTCGACAACGATGAAGAAACGGAATCATAATTAAGCACACATCAATAGCTTTTGGAAATGGATTGAATAGGACACCGAGACACCACATCAGACGGGAACAGAAGGACATAACTTTCTCCACTTCACTTAGCGCGTTGATTGCACATCCCACCCAAAACACTCGGGCCAGCTATTAAAACATCGTCATTTATAATAACCAGGCATTTTTGCATGATGAAAGTCTGCAGAGTCTACCTTTGCCTCAGTCCATCTCAACCAAAACACGCATTCAAACTGACTTCTCTTTCCGACAAAACCACTTCGACTAAGCAGGAAATGAGTTGATCATCCTTCCCTCCTCAGAAGTCCTGAGACAAGTATCAAGTGTCTCCTAATTCCCAAGAACTATTTACTGGAGACTAATGCCAATGTTAATAGCACGTACATAATTCCGCGATTGCCAATGAAATGTCTGCCACTGCCATGACCGCGTAATTAACTAAACTGGGTCAAACTCTTGACTTGACTTGCGTTGATTCATCTTTTTTCCTCTCTCAGCGGCTTAAGTGTATCTGTTCGGACACACAGTGTGTAATGTGATATAATGCGTGTAAGTGGTTGACACTGTCTGGGTAAAAGGAAAGCATGTTCCAACCATCCTAAGACAAGATGCTCACTTTCTTCCACTCCATCTCCCACCACCGCTAACTAACCACCTAATCCGGACTACTCACCAAATAACCAAGTGAAAGTTAGGTCAAGTAAGTAAGAAGTTAGAGCCCAGAGCTTAACCATTCTTTCTTTCTTCCTTCTTCCGCTGCCCTCAAATCCACCGGACGGACAATGCTAACTAGGAGTTAATGGGACTTGCCAAATCCAGTTTCTTAGGAGAGCCACTGCTGTGTGTGAGTCCACTCCTCTAGGATGAGTCAAGTCAAGGCTAGAAAGTAAATATAAATGGGAAATGCAGAAGGAGAAAGTTGAGAAAAAAATATGGATACAAATGCAATGAATTTAGTTGGTGGTGCAGTGGAACTCAATGCATAACATAACCAACAATAGGATCTTGTTTCCTTCTCTCATTTGTCCCCTATCCATTCTAATGCCACTTCCAGTCAAGCTGCTGTGCTGTAGTATTGGCACAATGCAGCGCACAGTAGTGAATACTAATGTAAAAAAACCATTGCACTTTCCCCCAACTCCTTCTTTGTTTCGCCTCTCATTTTGTTTAGTATTATTTGTTAGGTTCTAATTTATTGAAGGATCTGACCAAGACTTCAAGGCTGCTTTCACTTGCTCTGATCTGACTTCAGTAGTATTGGGATTCGTTACCAACTTTCCCTCTTAAATATCTTTCGATGACGGCGATGTTTAGCAGAATGTCCATCGTTCACTTTATACCCAATCCAATTCTGCTCCTGTAATGCTGTCGGCCTTGTCTTGGTGACACTTGGATGAATGAGATTTTGTGACTTCCTTCATACACCTCTGAAAAAATTGTCTTCTCAATATGGCTGCTTCTTTTGTTATAGTTAATCAATAGCCTTTTGACCCTGAGGCTTCCAACAATTTGAGCCCCATTACACTTGCTGTCATACTGAGAGACAAAGTTGACACATCTTTTTATTTTCTGCTGTCGAAACAAAGTGTTACAAAACATAATTTGACATTTCAAATTTAAAGGGAACAAGAATTTATGAAGTAAAATGATCCCAGATACTCTTTTCTTTCAGGCGACTGCATAAAGAAATGCTAAATGTCAATGAAACCTTCTTAAACGTCAACTTCTTTTTCGTTTGTTGCAGGATTAGTCAATCGTTGAATGCCTCTTATCCAACAATAAAAATAACCACGTACACTGCGCAAAGTTGGTGAAGCGCATTCAATTTTAAAACTTCATTCGCAGTCGCAACCATTTTCCAGTCCAATTCGCATTGTCTCGTTGATAATCCTTCCTCCTGAAAAATTCTGAAAGAAAGGCCTGAAGAAAAAAGAAAGCAAAAGCATCTTGCCTCAAATGACCAATGAATACAATGGAAATAAAAAATCGGCTGTTGGTCCACCATACATAAAAATGATGTCATTTTACGAGGCAAAATATGTGTCCAAGCCTGAACTAATATTTTTACCCAACCCACTGAACTGATCAATTGAAAGTGGGAATGCAGCCGTAAGGAAATGAAAGTCTTGACTCCCTTCATAGTCATTCAACCTTCATGGTCCAAACTAAGTGGCCACACTTTGACGGCATAACAATATTTTTTACTATCGCCTTTCTCCAGTAAACTCTCCCCATTTTCACCATCCCATTTCTTTTTATTCTTTTCCGCATTTCCTACACTCAAACACTTGCAACTAAAAGTCGTAAAAGAAGGAGACCAAACCAAAAAATGGGCAAAATCCTTCCTTGTTTTCTCCCTCTTACGGTCCACCTTTTTGTGCAGGATGGGTCAATTGTCACTGAAGAAAGTAATGGACTGGCATTCATGGAACCAACAACCTAACAATCAGCAGAAAGGTAGAGGGGAAAATTTTCAATTTATGGGCGAATGTTGAAGGTAAATAAGCCATAAAAGCGAAATCAAGGGGAATTTTCGCCATTCCGTGTTGCTCAAAGTCAGTGAGCAAATGCATTTGAGGGAAGTAAAAGCCTTAAATTCATTGTATCACCTCGCCTCTCCTCTGATGACAATTCAACTTTCATTTCACTTATCGTTTGCAGCCAGTAGTCCGAACGAAGTGGTCACAAAACGAATGAATGGCTAGGGCACAATATAATTCCAGTTATTGAAACATAACTCACCCTCGTGTCACTAGCACCCTGCCCGTGTTAAGTAAGTATACGTACTACTATGTGGCCTTCGACCCGGATGAATTGAACTGGTTATGGCTGAGGTTATGTGTTTGTATGTGTGTGTGAGTGGGTGGAAAATGTAAAATTTATCCAATGGATTGGACACGTTCCTTACTTAAGCTAGGAGCTACTTCCTTCACAGTGAAGGTTGACATTAATATTGCAACTGTGAGGGTTTGATAATTTTGTCATCTTCGTCGTTATTGCGTTTGATTGCATGCGAAGAATGTGAAATCAGTGGTGATGTAAGCAGTGGCATGACATGACATAACCAAACAAAAGTAACGTATTTCGTCTTTTTTACCGAACATGATTGACTCCAGTCAACCTGCTCTGGACCAGGTCTTCGTCTTGGAAGAATAATAAAGGAGATATATTGGAATTCCGTTCATTCCCAGTGTGCAGGATGGGATAAACACAATTGCGAATTTTATTAAGCTGTCATCTGCCCCGGACTGCTACACAAAACGACATGTTGTTTCCTGACTGTGGCTGAGTCTGAGTCTAACAATAGCTCAGAGAACTTGAGGTTAAGATTGGGAAGCCATAATAACACGGAAGACAGAAGATGAAGAGGGGACAATAACAGGAGGAAAGGAAACATATGTGACGTTAATGTGCAATGACCAGTGACCCATCCCTCCCTCTTAAGTTAACCCATCATCAAGTGAAGGATGGGGAATAACTTTCCATAATTTCCCGGAAGCAGGAAGTCAAGGAGGTCGAACCTATCAAACGCACATAACTAAAAACTATTATATTTAATGACTGGCAAAATCACTCATTCCCATGTCATTCCCCTCCCAACAACGTCTCTCTTACACAATTAAATATCACTTTCATTACGCTTTCCCTCACTCAAATCCTCAGCTTAATTCAGGAGCTACTATTAAAGACTCATGTTTAATTCTATGGGAACAATTGTCATTTAAATATCTTGCAAAGTAGTGAACTGAGGGAAAGGAATCACATTTGGTTGTTATTCTGAAACTTGTGACTCAAAGTTTACCATAATGATGAGCTCGTCCCGTGTCAGAACAAAGACCAACTTGTGTAATGAAACTTCAACTCCCATGCTTTACATTGGAAATGAAGGTGGTGGTGAAAGCACAATGAAACGAAGCAAACACATTAAAACTATGAAAACAGTGGATTTTAAGACAAGGAACTGCCTACCTACGTTGTTTTCGTTATGTTACCTATATACACACAGCTCCAAACTTCTCACTGTAAACACATGCGGTTAAAGTTCTTCATGTTACATCTCCCACTTTCAGACATTGCTGACAGGATAAGAATATCACCATCCACTTATCCACCTACTTTCTTCTCAACCTTTACTCTTCCATTCTAATTTCGCATGATTTTCTCCACAAAGGCTTCACACGAGAAGCCATAGATATATGCGAGAAGCTCATCTTCTAAAACATCGCATCAACAACTGTGTCATAACACTAGTGTAAAGCTTTGATTGCACAACTGTGGGAGAAAGTCGGACCAGGTCTTAGTTTCTAGTATTGTCTGTAGTCTTTTCAAGCTTGATATATGAGATGTGAGTGAATGAGCCACTGTCGAACCTTTGGTTTTGAACTTTACACAAGTCTCTATTTCCTTTTTTATTTGTATTTTTCAGTCACTTTCTCCACTTCTACATGATTCTGTTCTCAAGCCAACCTACAGTTTTTTTATTTATTTTCTGACTTGTTTACAAAATGCCGGAACCAGAAGTCGAAGAGGAAAGGTTGTGGTTTAAGGACAGAAATATTCTTTGCAATTACCTAAGTTTGTGTGGCATAATGTTTCCCATCCATTCACCCCTACTTCATACATTTCTTCCAATCTCAGTTCCAGCATGACATGACATAGTAGCAATATTATTAGTCCAACAACACCTGCTGACAAACAAAATTTCATTCGAGACAGAGAAAAAAACAAAATCAATCTTCCAGAAAGTTGAGAGATGCCCAGACTTCTCAAAAAACGGTGACTACCCTAATGTAATAATGCAACAAATGTAACTGACAACGCACGATTGTTTGAGGTAGCAAGCATAAGACTTCGTGAAGGTTTTGCCCAAGAGGTAGGTAATGGTTTTAATTTCACCACTTCCCTTTCATGTCTGCACGTTTGAACTGCAGTTGACCACAAAGGGAACCTGTTCCAAAATTACTTGGGCTGGTTACTGGCAATTGCGTCTCGGCCTCACATGTATGAGATGAAAATCTTCAACAGTCCGTCTTCATCGGCTAAGTACAAGCCTTATATCCTTTTATGGTGCAACTCAAAGCATACACGACGCATCATTTCATTCAATCGAGGAGTCCCTTCAAAGTAAGTAAAAAAAACATGGACATGACCATGATCATCATGATCATCTTCATTATGGAGAAACATCATGATGAGGGATGGACTTGGTCTTGCAATGAAAAGAAACTTGAAGTAGGTCAACGGATCAGACATTACACTATTTTACAGCAGTTCTTTGCAAGTCGAGAGAGAGAAAGAGAAGTGAAAGTGAAACTTCATGGAGATAGGGAGGCGTGCAGTGGATCTGCTGATGATAAGTGCCTACACTTCCTTCCTTTTAAAGCCTCAAAAGAGCATTTTTCAAGCAAAGTGAGACAAAAACTGACAACTCTCGCGTTCCCTACTTTTTGAGTCATGCATTCAATCTGAAACTATACTTCCCTTCTTCACAAAAACATATAATAATGCTGCTGCATCTTCTTTACTTTTTTTGGCGTTACTTTCATTCTCACTCAAGGTCCAGGGCAGAAATAAAATGCTTCAAATTTAAGCTGTTTATATATTTCATTCTTGTTGAAAGTGAATTCACTAGGGAAAAGCTTGTTGCTGAACATATATATTGTCACCCTTGAGAGGATAAAGACTAGCCTTCCAAGACCGTGAAACTATGGTACAATGTAAAACATAAAGTTCAAGCGAAAATCATATATTCTGCCCCTTCCTTATTTATGTATTTTGGATTGAAGACTGCAGAAATTTGAGCATTGAGGCTTTTCTTTTGGGCAAGTAATTCTGCCCAAGCATCACCAAATTCAACCTTCCATGTAAGACATTCATTTATGCAAAACTAATTTACGTTATCATCGTACATTTAAATATCTTTTGTAAGATGTTCTCTCATTTGTTTATTGTAATGAATTTTAGATAACGCTGCTCACCATTCCATGTACCACGAGTCAGCCTTGCATTTCCAGAGTAGATTGTGGTGAAGACGAGGTTGCATACAAAAACCCACCCAAGAGGGTTAGGAGAAAAGAAAGCAGACAATTATTTCTCCATCCGAGACTGCTTCCCATCTTCGACATCGCCTATACGCGTAGCTAATTCATTCTTGCAATTGATTACTTACTAGTCAAGTTTCCACAAAGGCCTCACATCATTTAAGTTGGTCAATCTTCGGTGTCTTGCTCTTTCAACTCATTTCCCGTCGTATCCTCAGTTTTACATTTTAATTTGATTACCCAATACCTCTAAAACTCTAAAATTCTTTATCTACGATTGAACCATGGCTAAAACACAAATGGTCATGACGAAGAAGACCTCCGGTTCCGGTGCAGAAGCGAAGGACAGAGCATTGAAGTCGACGAGTTCAATTGCAAAGGCTGCGGTCATAGCAAAGAGGACGACAAGTTCGGGTGCCAGAAATGCAACGAAAGTAATGAAGGCGACCAATGCAGTTGCCAGAAGTGAGGCATCAGCACTTAAATCGACAAATGCAGCGGTTGGCAGAAATGAAGCGATAGCACTTAAATCGACCAATACAGCAGTTGGCAGAAATGAGGCGACAGCACTTAAATCGACAAATACAGCAGTTGTGGCGACAGCAATGAAGCAGACCAATCCAATGGAAATAGATGATTCGACGACGACAGCAATGAAGCAGACCAATGCATTTGCAAAAGATGTGGCCACAGCAAAGAAAACCGTCACTCAAATAGTCAGCAAAGTTACTGCTCCAAACAAGCGAAGAGAACTTATCCAATCAAGGGTTCCTCGTCCGAATCGTCCGACGACTGCTACTACAACTTCTAGAAGGTAATCCTAAATATAGCTTGCTTCTTTGTATTCTTTAACCATAAACAACCTATTGACCTGCCTGTATCATTTTCAGGAAGAAGAAGACTCAAGTTATCCAAGAAATTAGGAAATTACAACAGTCCACAGACCTCCTCATCCGAAAACTACCCTTTCAACGCCTCGTCAGAGAGATAACGGGTGAAGTCATGGACTCCAGGCCACATGACATGAAAAATACAGACGACATGAGGTTCCAATCCGCTGCCATAGGAGCACTTCAGGTAAGTCAACAACCCCATTCATTTCATATTGATGACGAGTCAATTGATATTTGTAGGAAGCCAGTGAGTCTTTTTTGACCCAACTCTTCGAAGACGTGAATATGTGCGCCATTCATGCCAAAAGAGTGACCATCATGCCCAAAGACGTCATGCTCGCCCTCCGACTCCGAGGAGGTGAGTGCTCAGCGTGGACCATTCGTCCACACTAGAATCCGGAAAAATCCTAATAGATAACCGACATTGGCTTCTTACTTAATGACCTTTCATTTTACCCATCCTATCAGAATTAAGCAGTTCACAGTTAGACTTTTACTTGATTACAAATAGACCATTAATGGAGCCATGACAATTTTTTTTAACCGAAGCCATAATATCTGTGATTGACTTACTTTTACTTAGATGTAAAACTTAAAACTATTCCACAACTAAAAGTCTTTTTTGACGCTAAGACTCTTCTAGTCCACTGTGTGACCCTACTTTATCACTACTAATGAATTATCAAAAACCAAAGAATAAAAGCAACAAACTTATCAAATAGAACAAAAGAAAAGAAACGTAATTTGCATGCAAAAAGATATCATGTTACCCCCGGGCTACTATCTACCTGCTGAACTCTTTTTCCATGTGTGAATGATTCCGATTCCCTCTTTTCTTTATTGCGAAACACTTCCCTACCACAACACCACCGTCATCATCTGGTGAAAGGTATTTTTATTTGTAATTTCAAGAAACGTAACGTGTAAAATAATTAAAAGACAGGTTGCGAAATTCTTGCAGTTTCCGGAGCAAGGGGGAACAAGTAAGTAAGTAAAATATTGCGTAAATTGAATGTCAACAAACAATGATGGACTTTGTTAATTAATTTTTAAGACACGGACGGAGGGCACTGAGGATGGGGGGTTGAACTTGGTTGCAGTTGTTTGGAGAGAATTACGCTTTAATAACAAAATGAAGTAAGGTCAAAATTCGAGGGAGGAGAGGAGATCTTATCATCTCGCTAAGTACATGCTTTTTCATTGTTGCCTTTGCACCTACTTTTTAACTATTATTTTCTCCCCCGCAGGCAACAACACACACCAAGACGCCTACGTAAAAGAGGTGGAGGAGGTTTAGACAAGGACACTGAGGTCAGGGCTTCCAGATCAGATGATGGGCAAGGGAGGCTCTGCTCTCAAGGCTCTTCTCACCCGAGCCAACCAAATCCTGGCACAAATAAAGCACCCTCCATCATCCTCCTCCTCCTCGTCGTCGTCTCAGTCCTCAGGGCAGTGTCCCTTCCCCTCGTCCTCCAAGTCCTCGACGACGACAGAGTCTGTCGCTGCGTACTTAACGCCAGACCTCAAATGTCTCACGGATATGATGCACTCCTTGTCCGCAGAGTCTGTGTTCCTGCATCGACTCAACGTCCCGAAACTCCAACGACATGCCGTGACATTCATTGAGGTGGAGAACAATCATGTGATGACTGCTGTGATAATCATTCTTCCTCCTGGGGAACACCTTCCCCTTCACGACCACCCCAACATGATAGGGCTCATCAAGGTGCTTCATGGTCAAGTCAGGGTGACTACTTATAACAAGGTGGGACCGTCTGTGGGAGGGATACAACATGCCGTCAAGACTCAAGACAATGTGTGCTCCAGACTCACCTATCCTCAGATACTGACCCCAATGGCCAACAACATCCACGCCATTTCCTATGCTGGCTCAGGGTCTTCTTCGAATGCTGAGGGGGGAAATCATAGAGACTTTGCAGCTTTCCTGGACATTCTGAGTCCACCGTATGACGATACGATAGGGTGCCATTACTACGCTTGTGAGGAAGACCCCGAACCTCGGACCCCGACGACAACGAGTCAACATTTTTCTACTGAGGGAGAAAAATGCATTTTAAGGGAAATTGAGTGTCCCGCAGACTACAGAACCATTTCAATGAATTATCCCTACCTCTAGACATATACGGTCTCTTCCACAGAACCCCATGACTATTTTGTTACTTATGTTTGAAATAATTTAAAAGAGTATAAAGTTGCAAGTCAACAACGTCAGCCATAGTCAATTAGCCATTACGATGACAACTTAAGTAGACGGAGTTCTCTTTTTTAGACAATAGTCAATACTCTCTTCTCTTACAGTTAGATGTAATTCTTGTTAACCAACTACTTTTTGTCAGATACTCTCGAGCTGATTTGGTGGGCATTGTGTTGCCGGATTTGTATTGAAGGGAAGAGGGATGATGGGTACTAGTTTTCTATATATTGTCCTAAAAGTGTACCGTCTTTACGTAAGTAGAATAGACAAA
>JAQIWU010002082.1:0-13497 GCA_034696445.1 Isotomiella minor
AAAATATCGAAATGACTTGGTTAATAAAGTGTTCTGGAAAACCTATGCTATCTTCTCACTCTTTGTTCCTGCTTCAGTGATGAAAGGCATGCCTTTATTCTCTGTAAGGCAGCATCTCGTCCAATTAGAGTAATTAAATCGATTAGTGGAGGTCCTTTCTGAAAACAAAAAAAGAGTTAAGTAAATAAATATCAAATAAATAAACCTAAAATAAAGACATTGCATAAAGCCCTACTTGAATTTTGGGAACAAAGCATTCATCTAAAGAAGTGCCTTCTGCAAACACTCCGTCATGCGCTTAAAAGCAACCCTTCAAATCCGGGAGGGGACACCGTCTCGAAACGACAGGAAACTCAAATCTGGAGAGGATTCTACCTTCCCTCCCAGAAGAAACACCAAGAAATTGAAATTGGGGAGGAGGGCGAAACTCCCCCCGAAGAGAAACGACAAGGAATTAAAATCTGGGAGGTGGGCCAAAGTCCTCCCGAAGAGAAACGACAAGGAATTCAAATCTGGGAGGTGGACCAAAGTCCTCCCGAAGAGAAACGTCAAGGAATTCAAATCTGGGAGGACTTTAGCAGTCCTCCCCAAGAGAAACGGAAAGAAAGACAATCCTCAAAACTGGACAGAAGGACATCTCCCTCCCGAGCAGGAACGACAAAAAACTCAAATCTGTTCGGGAAAGAGGTCCCCTCCGGAGGAGCAACGACAAGAAATTCAAATCTAGCCGGAAAAGACGTCTCTCCCAAAAAAGAACAACAAGGACGTCAACTCTGCTCCGGGGAGACTCTCCCCCAAAGAAACGACAAGAAAATCAAATCTGGGGAGGATGCTTCTATCCCTTCCGGAAGAAGCAGCAAGAAAATCAAATCTGGGAGACCAACACCAAAGATTAATTTCCCTACAAATCAATTGCAGATTGCTCTCTGAATTAATGAAAATAATACCCGGAATGTACCCCACAATGAGCAATTGATCTGTAGGACAATTAATCTTTCCTCTGAACAGATTAGAAGTGTTTGGCGTTTCTGAAGTTTTAGCTACATCGTCAATAAGACTCAGTGGTCGACCTCGCAGTTATTTTCTTGTCTTCTAAAATCCGCGTCAGGTTCGATTTATCGCTGACAAAAATTCAACTTGGGTCTAAGAATTACCTCTAACCCACACATCATAAGCCTTAGGTCAGTCATCAAGTCCTTGAATTTCAATCTATTTGCGTTGGAAAATTCCTTGATAAAGTTGGAGAGATCAGCCAATGACGTGTTAGAGTTGCCCAGAAATGTTTCCAACTCTGAAGAAAAATTTGCCAACACCTCCGGTGAGGAAGAAATTTTTCTAGTGGCATCATGACTCGGAGTTGTCCACAGATATTCGAATTCCTTGTTATTGAAAAGGTCTTCAATCCTTGTTATCCTTGGAGGGCACCATTTGGCAATTGTTTCTAAATAAGCGTCGGTGAAGTCTTCAGAATTTGGTATAATCGATGATGATGATTTCGCCAAAGCTTGTTTGATTGAAGAGACAAGAGATCCGAGATTGAAGTTGGCTTGATTTATCAGCTCTACTTGGTTTAGTTTTGAGAGGAGTTCAAAATCCAGTCGACATTGTGCTGTGTTCACTTTGGAAATGTCAAACTATAAAATAAAGAAAGCTTGCAAATTGTTAGGTTCCCTAATAGTGCGCCTAAAGCAATTACACATACCATTTTAGACAACTCTTCATGTGTATAATTCCTCTCTACCGAATGATCCTCAAATCCTCCACCACTCTTCGTCACAAAATTTGCAAGGGCCGTGGGATAGTATCCTTCCTCTCGATAGTGTCGTATGCTAATGTCACCCTGTCTCTTGGACAATTTACTCCCATCCTTGTTCACTACGATTGGCAAGTGACCAAATACTGGAGGCTCCCAATTAAATGCTCTGAAACAGATTGCTTAGCTTTAGCTTTAATTTCCTAATACAAATGGAAATTTAGAAGCCCTACCTGTACATCTGCAAATGCTTTGGCGTTGACACTTGCCACTCCACCCCTCTCAAAACGTGAGAAATGGCCATATAATGGTCATCCACAATGTTGGCGAAATGGTAAGTTGGAAACCCGTCAGACTTGATGATGATGAAATCCCCTTCGTTATTATGCTCCCTGAGGTCGAATGTCGTCGACCCATGAATCAAGTCAGAGAAGGTCATGCGTTCCAGTTGTAACTAGAAAAGTAAATCCTAAAATTACAAATCAAATCTATTCTTTTGATGATTTCACTTTCACTTACTTTAAACCGGATGGTGTGCTTTTCTCCGGCCACCTTCTTCGCCTTGACTTGCTCCCTTGTCAAATCCCGGCACTTGTTGTCATACTTTGGAACCTGTCTCAGCCTCATAGCGTCTCTTCTTATCAGGTCCAACCTGGTTTCCGAACAAAAGCACTCGTACGCGTGACCAGAGGCCAGGAGACGATCCACGCTGTCATGATACAAGGACAGTCGTTGGGATTGGTAATACGGTCCGTACTGTGTCCTCTGATCCGAAGACGAGGAGGATCCTTCGTGACAGGTCAGACCAAGCCAACTTAAATCTTTCTACAAGAAAGTCAAAGTCTTGTCAAAAGGAAACTGAATGACGAATGAATACCTCAATCATGCCCACTGCTTCCGGAACCAAGCGGGACTGGTCCGTGTCCTCAATCCGGAGGATAAATCGTCCACCATTCTTCAAAGCAAAAAGGTAATTTATCAACGCCGTCCTGAATCCGCCCAAATGAAGCAAACCTACACAAATAAAAATGTCACAATGCCATCTTAACTAAGCTAAAGTACCTGTGGGACTTGGAGCAAACCTGACTCGGACATTGTCCAAATGATTATTGCCGGTACTTGACGATGACGACAAAAGACGTCGTCTTAAGTCCGACGTCCACCTGGTCAACTTCCCTTTGGACCATTTCCGGAAGAGAAGACAACAAGACAACGGCGATGATGACATCAGGAAATTTTAAGGACACCCTTGAAAGGTGTCTCCAAAGGTTCGATCTCTTCGTCGAAGTCATCTGCGAAATCGCTTCGCGGGCCCGTGTCACTTTGCCTCTTTGGCCCAGCCCTAAGGAAAAAAACCATCCTCTGGCGCAATTCAACACATCATTTCATCAAAACAAAAGAAACCACTGGACTTTTTTGATCACAAAAAAATTAAGTTATCAGTTTGACCTTATCTAAAATGCCCGTCGCATCCTCGTCGAAAAAGACCCCTGCGTCCGAAGGAGATGGTGGTGGTGGGGTGGAGTCTTGGATCGAGAAGATTGTGGACGGGGGAGAGGGATCCGTGCCTCGTCAAGTTTTTTTGGGAGGAGTGTCAGGATGGTAAGTTAAGTAAAAAGGTGATGATGATAAGTATCTTATCCACTTGTTTTTTTAGGTTGACGGGGTTTGTGGCGATGAAGGTGGGGAAGGCGGCCGCGACGGCCATCGGGGGAGGCATCCTCCTCCTTCAACTTGCCAGTTATAAAGGATACATAAATGTGAGTCCCTTCACCAATTGTCCCTATGGTCAGTAGTGTCGTCATCATCATGCCTTTCTTTCTTTCTCTAGATTAATTGGAATCGGTTGAACAAAGACGTGGAAAGGATTGGACAGCAGATCCAGGACAAGAACAATGGAGCTGGGATGAAGAAAGACTGGTCAAATAAGGTACAACCACCACACCTCTTCTTTGCATATCCATTGCCTGCTTTTGTTGATGCTTATCTTCAATGTCGCTTATCTTTCGTTTAATACACCTTTGCTTTACGACACTTGACTTGTAGGTCCTAAAACCGTGCCTTATATTTTTTGTTGTAGATTCGCACGTACGCTCAAGACAATGCGTATTCAGCAGTCGGTTTTTCTGGTGGCTTTCTTATCGGACTGGCTTCTGCTTAGTTTAAGTTCGATTAATCTTTTTAATATTGTAATTTAGTCAAATGCAAGTATTTTTACAACAATGTCACGAATATTAAGATTGATTGCGATACTCTTTCTTCTTTCTCCTGATACTCGACTTTGTATGTGATGTGATTGATAAGAAATAAGCTCATCTATCCTCTGCCTTGTGTAATTTTTATGATACGCAGTATTAAAGCCGCAGCTATGAAATGAAATGCTCTAAAAACATATTGCATTTGATTGTCATTTCCTTCAAATTGCAGTTGGAGAACAAACTGATGAAAGCCGCGGATAAGGCAGAGGGGTTGGTCAATCGAGGAGAAACAGCGTCCAGGCGATGGTACCATAAATTTACGACTGGTGAGGACTTGCGGATGAAGGACCTACAAGTTTTTACTGCATCCTTCACTGCCGGCGTAGGATTAGGAATTGTGACTGGCACTTAGGATTGTGTTTCTTGAGAGAATGTGAAGATCATAGGATGTGTATTATTGTGTGATACTTAAATGTACGTTTAGGCCATGCATGCCACTACCATCTCAAACTTGTTTCCCTGAATCTCGTGGATTTCGTTTAGTCAAAATGTAATTTAGTACCATAAACGTAGATAAGCGTCCAAGCCTGTGTTTAGTACTGAATGATTTATTTGTTCATTTATTGTCTTGTGACGTAGTCGAGTACATTTGTTCCTTTTAAAATTATGCCATATATAAAGTAGAATGATCTCCTTAAGTTATGACCTGTAGTCTTGAAAATGTGGTTTAGAACAACGAGAAAGCTAGAAGACATCAACTTTTCTCAATTTTTATTATAAACGCTGTAAAAGAAAAGATGAGCACATGGCTTAGATGATAAGAGGTACGGTATAAACTCTATGTATTAAAACCTACACGCGCATTCATAGACTTTGATTTTATGCTCTAAAATTGATGAAAGTTCTACTACATAACAATTGTGTAAACACTAAATTCCTTGAATCTTACATCAATACATAATAATTAATACATGATTGATTGTGATTGTATAATTCTACATTTATGTAAAAGGCAATCTATCCTTTCTTCACAATCATTCATAGCTTTACATTTACGTGCAGATTTTGATAAATTCTTAGTTGCACTCAATGTTTCTTTGTTGACCAAAACCACGCCCGTCTTAGCCTACCCCATTACGCTAAGCAGAATCCAAGAGTCCTGGAATCATTCTCTCGATGAATGGTAGTTTCATCTAAAACGGAAAATGTCAGTCTCACAACTCTGGTCATAAGTTAATCTTTTACCGTATGCCATTTATTGTAGACAGTTTGCCCATCATGTGCACTTGTGTATTCTTCCACCACTTTGACTGTTGAGAATTTTGCCAAGGTTCGGGTCAGTCTAGGGAAGTCGTTATCGTTCTCATCCTTCGCTTCTATATACGAAGAGGGGGATTGGGCAATTGTTCACAAGATAATATGGAACATGAATTATGTACCTTGAATACGCTGTCGAATGTGTGTCAGAACATCGTCGTAATCCAGTACCAGCTCTCTTGTCCCAGGGTGTAATATGGCTTCAGTGGGGATAACAACATTGGGGGCTCGGCGTCTTGCATCCTCAACAGCATCCCCCGCCACTCGGTCGAATGAGAAACTTCTGAACATGACTGGACGCGTCAAGGTGGATTTTAGGAAGATTCTGTCTCCTCTTTCAATTAGTGAGTTTTGGTTTGTCAACAGCGTAACGGAGTTCGACAGTTCCAATTCCAATTGCACACAGCCTCTTATCGGATTGTCCCCAGGCCCGGCTGGGGGTATGGTCTCAGTAAATAACGGCGCGTCAGTTTGGGGAAGGGCGATTCCATATCGTGCTTCGGAGAGCTGAAAGATTGAGTTTTCCATTTTGAGAAAAAGTAAAAAAATGTGTCCACACTATCATAAAAATCCTTACTTCCAACCCATCCACCAATCTGCTCTCCTGGAGTGTGGACCACACGATCGGCATTCTGCCTGCTGAAGTGTAATAAATCAGACGTGAAATAATGTATGGTCACGTAACTGTTAAATGTGGAGAATGTGAGACGAAATGGAGGAAAGTACCTTGGAATAATCCACGAAGGGGGTCGCGAAAGACCTATGAAAGTATCAATTTGAGTGTCTAAAAGTAAACCTGTCTTTGCAGAGCAAAAGTTGAAGTGACAGAAACTTTGCAAACTTTCAGCAAGCATAATTGGATGGAAGCATGCAAAATCTTATTATTCAAATAATGTACAGGAAAATACGATAGCGATAGTCCAGGAATATATTCAAGTTTCATAGTCAAATCAAAGCAATTAGGAAGATGATTTGAATTACCAACGGTGCATTATTGATCCTCCGATGGAAAACTCGAGGTCTAGGAGCAGTCCTTGCCGTCTGTCCAAATAATACCTGTCCAAAATCTCTGGACTCGAGGAAACCCATGATACACTTCTTTTATGGATGGCGTTTACTTCTCTATCTGTATTGGAAGTATTATTACTCACAAATCCAATTTTAAAATGCTAAAATTAATCATGCAGTGGACTATAATGCTTTTAGTCTTCCTCCTTCCTTGATCGTCCCTCAACAACACTCAAACTCAAACTATGAACTGAGAGGAATGACCTTTTTATCATTGATGATGAAAGGTGTCTTTTCACCTGCAGAAAAACAGGTACATTCTAACGGGATCAAAGTTAAAGGGAAATTCTTGTTGTCCCTGGTCTGGAATTCCAGAAGAAAAAGCTATAGGAGGCAACATGAGATTCGCAATGCATCTTTCTCAAGTTGGGTCTTCTTCAAGAAATTCTGAGATGACAGTCCGAAAGCACAGGTAAAGAAAAGACAAATCCTCGTTAACTTTTCCCAATTTTTATTAGAAATGCTGTAGAAGAAGGAAAAAGTGAACATGGCATAGTTAAGATAGGTGGTACCACCACACCATATTTTTATAAACTCTAAATGTATTAAAACCTATTCGCAAAACATCATTTCTCATATATGGTACTGCTCTAAAATTGATGAAAGTTCCACAAAATGACAATTAGATATAAACTATGCAAATTCCGTAAATTATATCAACAATAAATAAATAGATGATTGTGATGTGATTGTATTATCCTCTTTAAGACACACTCCTTTCTTCACAATCGTTCCTTTTCTTACACTTTTAGATTTTGATCAATTTCTAGCTGCATTTGTTAAACACTTCATTACTAATATATTTCCATAACAAGAAGTTAATACGGTCCGTTAAGTATTTTTTAATTTAAACAATAAAAGTCTAAACAAAAATGTACACAGTTTTTTTTTTATCTCATTTCATAAATAACAACAATTGTATAGCTCTCTTTGCTGTTTAACATTTAAGGACGGAAAGTTAGATTTGCTGCCGGACAATTCATTCATTCATTTACACAAGTTAATTGTAGTGAGCATCAGTCTTCTACATATAAAAGCTACCTTACAGACTTATCCGGAGGGGGGAACAGATAAGTAAGAGAGATACCTTAATTGATAATCTCTGTAGCATTTTACCCCAAAAGCACTTATAATTAATAGGTTAGATATATTTATGTACGTGTGTGTAGCTGTAGCTGCCATTGTAAGGTGCCCTGGATAAGTAGAATTAGTTGTAACATTTCACAAGATATACTACTTTTAAAGTATATACTGCAAATGAATGGTTTTTTTTAATTACATGGTGGAAGACATGGATTCAAGGTGGACATACGTATTGATATGCTTTCACCTCACACCTCCTCATATAACAGAACAAACTGCCAAGTAAAAATAACAATTAAGACCTATGTATAAGAAAACCCCAACTTACAGAATGTACACACACAATCTCAATAAGCTACCAAATGTCACAGTCTAAAACGTAATACAGTAAGTAACTAAACTTTATGGCATCAATTGAATATTAATTAAGCATTAATTACACTTAGCCACTAACAAAAGTCATAAAGAAGCCGTGTACTCAAGCACACTTGATTTAAAAATGACACAATTTTAATAAGCCTACACAACGATAGATATTTTCTCCACTTTCACTTTTCACACAGTTCACAACAAGGCTAATTATTATTTTATCACAATCGAAAGTATCGTCCCATCATTCATCATTATTGCTCCAACTTTTAGGACTGATTAATTAAGTTATTATTGCGGGTTTAAGTTCACATTCTCGCATCTCATCTTTTTTCATAAGTATATAATTGCAACAGTTTTTGTACTTGAAAAGAAATCTATCAAAGGAAGAAGAGATGTCGTATGTCTAGAGTCCTTAATCTATTCGTATGTATGGCAAATGGTAAACGTCATCCTTCTATAAGTTTAATTTGAGAGCTCGTCAGAAAAAAACTATATATACCTTACAAAAGTTTCGACTCGACATGTTACAATTATTTGTAGGACGATTGATTGCTTAAGATTTTAAGTATACTTCCATGAGATGCATATTAATTCTACACACCTACAGTATTTTAAGGACGGGAGGCAATTGACTTATCGATTTACAAAACTGATTGATTATTTTTTACAGAGAAAGTACGTTTTTATATGAAAAAGAGAGAGAGACATTTAGAGTATAGATGTCTAATTATTTAAAAAGTAGGTCTGCATAGACGACATCATATCATCATCTTAATTGATGACGTTGATGAGCCGGGGGGATGATATATCCTCTCGTATATCATAGCCATGTCATCGTGTTGTCAGCCTTGGAGTTTATGATAGGAAGCATTTCGTCCAACAGCTCACTCGAGAGTTCTTCAGAAATGTGGAGGGAAGGAACTAAGTCATCCGTGGGGTCCACCACGACGTCGTGGCCAAGATTCCCAATGTCCGGACCGTCAATGGATTCTGCAAGGGGTCAAAGTAATATTTTAGGATTGTTTAATCGATGCTTTCAATTGTAGGAAAGTTACACAAATTGACTCATGCGACCATTCAAAAACTTAACATTACAAGGTTTAATCGGTGCCAAAGCCATGCAAAAAAGTAAACGTTGGACACAAGGACAGCGAAGTCGATAGATATTTAAGTTACCTGATGTTTGAGCTCTAAGGGTTTTTAGTGAGGATTAGTGGATTCTTATTAGGAAAGTCTTTAAAAAAGAAAAAAGTCTTCAAGGAGGTCAAGAAGAGTAGTAGTTTTAAGTGTTATTGATTGATTGATTGTAGGACTGATTGTTATGTAGGATTTCAGCTCATTCAGGTCGCAGCTCAGCACTTTCACTTCCACTTTCTCTCTTTTTTATGTTTGTTTAGTCAAGATTGTAATAAGTTCTTGGGAAGTACAGACCGCTTATGGTGTCCATGTTGTCATCCATGTTGGACAGGTAGTCTTCCGGGGTGTTTGGCAATGTGTATGGATTTCCCATCCCAAGTCCAGAGTCTGCGGATTCTTGGCGGCTGTGAAAGTCTGAGCTTGGGGTGGACGGGTTCACCACACCCCCTAAGAATGGGTCGATATCCACCGAGGGTGACTCGTCCATGGCCTGGACTTGGGACTGGGGTCTATTTTGTTGCTTGATCCGTGCATGCTCTTTTTCCATCTAAAACAAAACAATAGAAAAAAAATAACTTCTCATTTCCACCCCCATCCTCCTATTTTTTCATAATAAAGACAAGGACTACTAACGCGTACTTGTTGCATAATCTCCTGTTGCCGTATTTTCAGTCGTTCTCGTTCCAACTGCAATTGTTGCAGCTTGGCCTCATGTTGTCGAGCGAGTTGGACACTTGTGTTACTCAGTAGGCCAGCCGCACTTGCCCCTGCGAGGGCAAAATTATGTTCAGGTCCAGACGCATTGTGGTTTGCATTGTTGGAATTTGCATTTGCATTTGCATTTGCAGCAGCAGCGGCTAAGGCCGCGGCCGCACTCGCCTGGGCCAAGGCCGCTGCGTTGATTTGATGCTGGAGGACTTGAGGACGCTGCAGATGGACGGCTGTGTAAACATAAAAATGAGAACGTTTTTGTCATAAAAATAATAAAAGAAGGCTATGAAAAACAAGTTGAAGGATAGAGAATGGACATTGCTTGAATAACTACGGGTGTTATTAGCCTATAATAGTCTATAGCCTTGAGAACGTTACCCTACAAAAATTACTTTAGGTATGCAATATTCATGTCACAATTTATTGTCACATGCTTTCACCCAAGCATGCTATGTTATGTTGTCTTGTTTTTGTCCCTATATCATGTCGGACGATAACTTTTTTAAACGAGCATTTAAACAGCATAACAATGCAACAATAAAATTTTTAAAATTTCATAACTCCCCTACTTCAAATGCCTATATATATTCAACATGCTGTATTGTGATTTCTACTGCAAAAATTCGCTTGCGTCAGCAACTATTTTAATTTATTGGATTAAAAAATTCTTTAATGCTTTTGCGGTCATATCATTTCATATCATCATGGTTGGTGGTATATATATCATGTCATAATATGTCAGACATAAAATCGCCAACGTCGACGAGACTTCTATAATCAAATACGCAATTTAGATGGGCGTATCTCAGTCTCATCATAATCTCATGTAGGTAAATGAAAGCATGTAGGACATTAGGTATCAAAGAGTTGAGGTCACCTCACTGAAAAAGATACTCTCAGGGAAAGCCATATTTTTTTGTCATGTCAAACTGTGTAACCTCAAGGACAACTATTGACTGATGACGATGATGATACGGTACAGACACGCAAATATAAGTCTTAGGGACTTACGAATTCTAGGGTCGAACCAGGAAGTTGTGCGATTTCTATGGTCAATAAAGTAAACTTCACCCTCAGGAGTGATGGCTTGTTCCCAACCCTCAGGGATTGGTCCAGAGGAGGATGACGAGGGCACATTTGGATTACCGGAAGAGGACGATGATGAGGTGGAAGAAGATGAGGAGGAGGACGCAGTCACTGGGGGAAGTTGAGGAAGGATGCCATTGTTGTTATTCACAGCAGCCAGGATTTGCTGATTCTGTGCCTTCCTAGGGTCTTCCCAAGTTGTACTTCTGGTGATGTGACTGCAATTAGAGAAAAAAGGTTATTAAATTACTGAATTAAAGAACGTTGACATTTATAGGAGATAGCATCATCGGATTTTGTATGCATGTTGTAAATGCTTGGTTGGTTTAAGACATTTTTTGAGCCAAAAACCTTAAAAGATGAGAAGAAGCATGGTTTCTTTATAGGGAAAGCATATAGAAAGTCCCAATTAAGAAACCCTCATACATCTCCTAATAAATCTCACAATCTTGGCGTAGCGTGTAGTGAGATCTACACTTCGTCCTTCCCGTTGCAAATAAAACGCACACATATGCAAATTCAGAAAAACTATAACGCCATCATCATCATCATGTCTTCATGAAGAAAGCTTAAGCTCTCTCCTCATCCTAAAAGGTGAGTGAGTCATACTGGACCAGGACCAAAAATAAATACATCCTACATCTACCTCATTTTCTTATAATGTGTCTCTCCTCGATATACCATCCTTCCTCCTCTGACTTTTTTTCATGAGGTTAACCTTCCTCCACTTTCAAAAACCAAAATCTTTTAAACACAGTGTACAACAACATCCACATCCACCCAAAAAAAATCAGAAAAAGTCCTCGTAAATAAAGGCGAAATGTACTTCACTTCACATCACAACTTGCAAAAAGAAAAGCAACGCAGATGCTGCAATGCAAATGCATGCATCTAAAATCTAATGCAATGCCAAAAAGCAACCAACAAACCACGATGATTGTTCACAGTTGATCCTCCTTCAATTTATAGACGAAGAACCGATAATTTATTAATTTTTTCTTTACAGGAACAATGCATGCAGCATTGGATCTTCTGGACCTGAGCCATATCATCAACTCCATCTCATCCTCTTGGCTCATATGACATGGCATGACTCATATAATCTTAATCAAGTATGGTTTTAGACAAAAGAAAGTTTAACCACCTTTGATTCAAGACGGGAGAGATGTCAATTGCATCAACATTTTACTGAGCCAAAAACTTTCTCCTTAAAAAAAGTTCATCCATGCCATGGACAGACATTATGGTGATGGATGACGTGTCTCGTCTTGTCACCAACCCAGCAATTAATTACAGGACAAGAACATCATCTAGGATCATCAGATTCAATTGAATTGAATTTTCTCCAAAGGGAAAGCCATGTAAAGTCAGGTTAGTGCTTTTTATGCACACTGACATTGCAAACGGGAGGACATACATCCAGAGCAATTAAGCCTTTGCAAATACATCAAAAACCTATAGCAAAGTCTAAAACCTGCTGAACAAACCGTTCTTTTTATATTTCTACATGCGCTATTAAAAAACAGACAGGAAATCCCGTGTCTTCCTCTTCATTCAGCGTCACTTCACTTTTTTTCTCCACCACCAAATCTCAAATCAACAGCTTTATTTTTTCATTCTTCAGTCTTTCATTTCCAACTCTATTTCACTTCCTCTTTTTTTCAGGACTTTTTTAACTTCACCATATTTTGATTTGTTTCAATAAACTATGCTTAATATCATCATCCTCGCTTCTAACTTGTCCTCATTCACTCTATATTATCCTTAACCTACTATGCTTCAAGAGTTTGTTTTTTATATGAATCCACCTAAAAAGATGGAGTAGTTAGTGAGTGCACCCGAAAACCCTGGTTTCTAAAAAGGATTTCGGGAGTGTTTGGCCAAAAAGTTTGTAGATGGGACAAAATAATTGCATTGCACCTACACTTTTTTTATAGGAAAGAAGTCAAAGTCGTAATTTAACTTGTCGCGTCTTAAAGCAAGCCATTATATAGTAATAATTCCTCTTCCAATTACATAAATAACCAGTTCAATCCTGGAGATTTGTACACTTTTAAAACGGTGTAAGCTGTTACATTTAGACGACGTAGTAGAATTTAGTCTCATCTTTGCAGAGGTTACAAAAAATTGCTTAAGTTTTAAGTACGAAACAGACTTGAGACAAAAGTCAGGACAATCTGACATCAATCCATCCTAAAAGTTCTTAAGAAAGTGAGATTTTGGTTTTGTTTACATTACTTTCTTGAGATTTAAGACGACAGCCAGACATTTAAATCTGGATCTATATAATTTTTAAACCAAAGTAAGTGTAGTCAGTGTAATACCCGGATGAGTCATAAGTTTGCATTTGCATTTTGCGTAACAGCATTACATAAATAAGTAATTAGCTTTAGCCGTCATAAATAAATTGGTGAATAAAACGTTTATAGGACACAAAATGTAGTCTGTTGTAGGTCCTAACCAGAAAACTTGATAAATGTGGGAACCTGTACCTACTCATATTTTACACGGGTGTCAAATTACACAACTAAATTAAGAAAGAGAGTATAGTAGCGAACAACATGATTGATTATTAGATAGATTTACGTAATGTAAACAGATTATTATCCAAACTTTTTTTGACTTGTGATTAGTGAAGAGACTTTGACTTAAGAATTAGAGATCAATTCTGATTCTAATTCTTTGTGAAGGAAGGGGCTTATTTAATTTTTGATGAAACACGAACTGGAAACTATATCTAACTTAGCTTTTTAAATGGAAATCGCATCACAT
>JAQIWU010002083.1:0-13486 GCA_034696445.1 Isotomiella minor
CCGGTGCTGTTTCGACTTATTTCATTATTTCGGCACCCGACTGTGACAAGTGCCTTAAAAATATGGGGTAAAGTTATAAGACAAAGTCAGAGAATCCTTGATAATGATAACTTTTACTTTTTCTCACCAGTGTAAACCAACAACTGCGCGTTATTCCCAAAGCAGACGTTGGCGTAGTTGGGGACAAAGCCGTTCACTGGAGATTGGTGATGTTGGAACCGACCCAGGTGCCATTGCCAGTATCTAGTGCCCCAACAAGTTCTGTTGTGGTTGTAACTCCATCCACCTCTTCAGTCGTGCCAACTTCTGTGCCACAATCAGTGACAACAACGTCCCAACCACCAACGGCAGCAACTGTCACACCAGCCATTTCGTCATCAGTGGTACCCACACCTCCTCCCACCACACAGATCATAGTCCCTGTCCCTATACCACCTCCCTCTGTGCCATCGACGACATCCACTTCAACCCAAATTGTGCCACCCCCATCACAAGCTCAAACCTTGTCCACCCCAGCACCTGTTTCGGTTGTGTCGTCAGCATTTGTGAACGTCGCTGTTCCACCATCGAGTGTCATTGCCTCATCACTCATAGCACCTACGATGACGGTAGTGGCACCCATTATGACCCCAATTCCATTCACTTCTACTTCGACACCCCCTCCTCTTCCAACACTTCCTCCTCCATCTAGGGTCCCACGAGTCCCACCTACAATTTCGACTAATCCTTCTGAACCAACCCCTATGGATGTAGACCCATCCCCACCTCCAGTGTCTAATTCTCCAGCAACTCCAACGACTTCCACTTCCACCCCTTAGACTCCAGCATTGTTGTATTTTCTACCAAAAACAGTATTCGGATTATAAGAGTTTTTGACATGTGGAATTGTTCAATGTTTTATCCACAGAAGGATTTTAAAAATTGAATACCTATTTTAATCAAAATGCAATAACCGGCAGGTTGTTTCTAGCCGTCCGATTGTCTACTTGGGACAAAAACAAATAAAACAAATTCATTATATACACTAATTGTTGTTTATTCAGTCTCACCACAAGATAAGTAAAAGATGAGATGTACTGTATACTCTTACATACAAAGCCATTCAACTTCTTAATTCTTGGATGAATTGCGTTTGTTATCCACTTATACCCAGTTTCGCTTTCCCCCCGAATCGGTATGTTCTTTCCAACAACCATGATCGATTTTAATCTAACCTGTCATATACGCAGAGTAGAATGGAAAGCACTCTTTGCACATGCAGACTATGTAGTAAGCACAACTAGCTTCTGTACTGTGGAAAGACGAAAAGTGATGAGGAAAAGCTTTTAACGTAATTAAGTTTCTCCTGCGGCCCTTTCGACGCTTCTGTGTGATTATCCATTAGCATGCTCATAATAATGTGACATTACGTGTATCAACTGCCTGCAGTCTCTAGACGAAGCGTTTACCATTCTACTCTTCGACATGTTATACCTTCTAGACATAACTGTGTGACAAAATATCAAATTACCTTTCTCCTTTGCAAAATGCAGTTTAGCTTTATTCATTTCCTCTCATGTTTCGCTCAACTTAACAAGCCTCACCCACCCAAGGCAAGACACTATGATATTATGGTTTAATGCATGGAGCAAATTCTTAACAATGTACAATTTTATGAAGTCAGTGACATTGGGCCATCGACCAGGCAAAACCGTACTTCAACACCATATGCGTATGTTTATGCGTAAATAGGATTGTGCCTGTCAGTCAGTGAACCGGTCATGTACAAATATGGCATTCCGCACTTACTTTGGCATGGGCACAAGTTCAAGATTAGATTAGGTAGATTGCTGTGAGAGCCAATTATGGCTTATTTCCCATACATACACTCTCATATAATCATCATTCCTTTTGTCTCGGAGGAGGATTTTGCATTAGCAGTGTGCAGTTTCTTATGTATTGTCCAGTAACTGGTTTTATCAGACCATAGATCTCCCTGTTGATATGAGCAGACTCTTGGGAATCAAACCCTAAAAAGGAAGTGACCAAAGAATCAATTGAAGCTGAAAGCTTTATGGAAGGGAGGAGGGGATGGAAAAACAGAGAGGGGAGAAAGAAGTTCTGGTCTTTTATTCATTCCTCCAAACCCTCTTCTATCTGTACGTTTGTAATTTCATCTATCTTCACTCCCTTGTCCACTTCATTTCATACAGGAAGAATGAGGAGCATGTAATAAATGTAATGCAATAATGACTTTTGGTCGGACATTATTCAGTCTTGACATATTTGGCTTCTTTCGAGTGGGTGGGTGGATTGAATGCATCCTTTTTCATGTCTCCCTGCATTACTTGTTACGCATGATGCATTCTCCTATCCTCCTTGGCAAACAAAGCCATAGGAAGAAGGAGCTACGAACAAAGTTAAGGTTGTGTCAGAAGAAGAAAGGTTTTATATATTGCGAATAAAACCATGCTAACAAGCACAATAGGAATTCGGTTTTCTCAGTTTCATTTTGATCTCGATCTGGCCAAGTCAATTTATGACTTCAGTGAAACTTCATACACACGGACTCTCATAACACACAACCTAAACTTTACGGGGAAAAGTCAGACTCGCCCCAGAAAAGTGAACCCCACAGAGATAGAAGTGTATTTTATCTATATCTGTGGTGAACCCATTCCTTCCTGCATCTCATCAATCAATTTGTGGCTTTCTTAGCAATTGAATTAATTTGTTTCAGCCAGTTAAGACCCTAACTACATCGAATGCAGTGAAATATTCATTCAGCAGATAGCAGAAGGGCATAGGAAAAAGTTTTAGCTCGTACATTACTTACTACAGATAGAATAGGGCAATAAAGATCTGTCTGACTATGAAGATTATTAAGTGGAAAAAGAAGATTACAAAGGCTTAGAGTAGAAAAGAAATGGTTCCATTCATCCTTTATGCACTTTATGCAGATTAGTTTCCTTCTCTCATTAGCCATAATTTGTGGGCATTTCAGTTGATTATAATCACGAAGATGGCCATCGTACAGTTGATCTTTAATTTTGATCTGATCTTAATGTTGATCTCATGAAAAAAAATCACGAAAGGAGAAGCATTCACTGACAACTCCCTGCATGATAAAGAGCCAAGAAAACAAAACGCATTTCCACAAGAGATAGCTTCAATTTTTAAAATATTTTATTCGCATAAAAAGGAGTTCAGCTTGGAAACTAGTCTGGACAGATCTGCTGGGTAAATCCGTATTTATAGGATTGTGTTATCTTTGTGATTACCTTTTTCATTGTCGTAACGTCAGAGTCGTTTTCGTTCTGTTATGAGACCAAATTGAGACACAAACTACGCTACAGTACAAAGGAAATAAGTTGAAAAGTCAAGTGAATGTGAATTTCTTAGGGAATTGGGCTATTGGGCATGACTTCCTATACGTGCTATTGTAACGTAACATATCTATCCTCCCAGCTAGAATTGCAATGAGCAAGGTGAGACGCCATTTTGTTTAGGAGAGAATCTGCAATGGTGAAATATTACCAGATTTGCAAAAACGTCCTAAGATTTATTTAACTGAAAGATAAATGTTAGAAACTTTATTAGTGAAAGTGACTAGATGTAGTAGAGTTCAAGTACAAAAGAAATGCCAAATGAGAACGAAGATTCGGATTTAAAAAGGCGTTTACTTTCACCACCACCTTCAGTTTCATCAACAGACAAAATGATCATGGAAAACGAAAAAACTAAAAAGTCTAAAGAAGACGATCGTCAAGCAGATTTAAGCCTTCATGATGCTGTTTGCGATTCGGACAATCTGGATGAAATAATTGAATTAATTTCCACAAATCCTGCCCTCCTTTACGAAAAAGATGACGAGGGTAGAACTGCCCTTCACACTTTGTGCAAAGACGGTAATTTACTAAAATTGATGTGACATATTTTGGGCATATATTTTATAACTAATTCTTTTGTAGGAGACGAAAAAGCCCCTGAAATAGCTCGTATTATTCTCGGAGTGACTGAATTCCCTGACGGATCTTTTCAAGTGCTAAAAGACAAAGCTTTGCAATTAAAAGACGATGGAGGATACACCGCACTTCATTATGCAGCACGTAATTGGTTTCCAGAATTAACTGAGTTCCTTCTTCAATGTGGAGCTGATCCAAAGGCTCAAGACTTGAGAGGACACACACCCTTGCATTTGGCAGCAGAAAGTGACATAGAAGGGGCATTGCATTGTGCAACATTGTTGTTGAAATATGACGCAAGTGGTTCTTTAATCAATATGAAAAATACTGACGAGGTAACCGCATTGCATCGTGCAGTGAAAATCCAAGCCGTCCAAATGGTGAAGCTTCTGTTGGAGAGTGAACATTTGAATCTTTCTTCGCATACAAACACCACCGGACAAAATATGCTGCATTACCTTTGCGTGGAATCAGGTATGACAAAGTATATTTTTCAATTCTAAATAAAGTCATGCTTTCTCCACCCTTACAAAGGTGAAACGAAGAAGTCATGCGAAATTCTGAAAATAATCATTGACTCCTCCACTCCGGCACAACTTAACTCTTGTGACATGGACGAAAGGTCGGCCCTGCACATTGCAGCAATCGAAAGATTACCAAAAATCACATCCATTCTGGTAGCCGAAAGTCAAGTGGATCTTTTGAAAGTGGATAAGAGGAAACGGACTGCGCTACATTATGCAGCCGAAAATGGCAAGTCTTATTTTTCATATACAAAGTATCAATTTTGAAAACGGTTTTTGTTTCTATTCTTCAGGCTCTTACCCCGACGGTCATCAATGCGTGGAACTTTTGATGAGTCGCCAATTTCCAAGAACCAAAACGCAAATTCAATACCTTTACGAAATGCAGGATGAAATTGGCAGCAGTTCCTTCATGTACGCCTGTCTCAACTGCCCAGTTCAGACGGTACAAAAATACCTTGCAGCAATTCGTGAACCGCAGTTTTGGTCAGTTCGCTTTTGCATTTTGACATTTACATTTGAAGAAAATGAGATCTACATCGTGCCATGAGTGTAATTCACAGAGCAGCAAAAAAGAATCTCATTAATTTCCCTCTTCCTGTTCTTCTTATTCAATTCAAATCGTTCACAGGATGTCGGAGACGAATATGATGCTCGTTTATAAACAATGCCCTCTCGCCATAAAGGCTTTGATGGATGGTGCGTTTGCCGAAAGAAAGAGGCTCAAGTCGTCAGAAATGGATGTAATTGTGACCGATTTTGGGTATGCAATGATGAGATGCAGATTTCATTGGATCGTCTTTATTAGAGACTCTTTTATCTCTTTCTTGTAGGCCAATTACAGGATACAAAGACCCCGTGGATGCGTTTCCTCAACAGGAAAGCAAATATTTGAAGAACGCACTGTAAGTTCATCCATGCCATTGCTATTTCTATAATTCTTATGTCACTATTGAATTGTCAGGTTATGGGACTATGCGACTCAAAAAGAAATTCTGACCCACCCCCTTGTCCAACTTTTTGTGGTTAAAAAATGCCAAAAACTGCAGACAATCATTTACAGTTGGGTTCTCTGGCAGGTTTGTGCTTTCTTCGTGAAAAATTCTTATTGTTCCAGCGAAATATTTGTAATTTTTCATCTATAGTTGATCTGGCTAACTGCGTATACCTTCCTCGGCCTTACAACGTACTGTAAAGATGTCCTTGTATCTCCCACTACTGCAATTGTGTCCTCAGTCATAATTGTCATCTACATCATTGTATCCTTCATCAATGAAATCTTTGAATTTAACTCTGTTGGATTTCGATACTTGCGGTCCGTTTCAAACATTTTTCAACTTATCCAAATTGTTTTGGGAGCTGTGGCTGTGTCCCCAGTGTTGTTTGGCATTGAGGTGTCCATTCTCCATAAGAACTGTGCTGCAGTAAGCTCTGTACTTTTTGTATAAAATCAGTGGTCTAAGCACTTCTTTGCACAGATTGGTGTATTACTGGCCTACATCCTGAGTATGAGGGATATCGGGAAAATGCATGAGGAGATTGGACTTGTTGTCGAAGTTCTGAAACAGGTAAATGTGGACATATATTTGCCAACTCTGAGGCGCTGCAGACGTCATTTTGTTTAGGTTGTGATCCAAATAGTGAAAGTTCTGCTGTGTTGCTCGCCTTTACTAGTGGGATTTACGATGGCATTCCTCATGTTGTTTGGAGATGTATGCAAAAAAACAGTCTTGAGTTTGCATAATATGTGTGTCTAACAAGGGTATATTTAGGACGATTCTCTGAATACAACTTTCCCCGGACCCTTGGTGAAAGTTCTGGTTATGATGACTGGAGAGTTTGAGTACAACGACACTTTCAAAGATGGTGACAAAGAGGAGAATGGTGCGTCCAATCCAGATGGCACCAAAGAATCTGAGGAAGCTATCAAAAATAGGGCAATTAGATTGCTGCTTTTCCTGTCATTTCTGATTTGTGTTCCCGTCGCCTTCTTTAATCTGTTGACTGGATTTGCCTTGGAAAGAGTGATGGTACGCTAAATGCAGACTTCATGTTTAGGAGTGCAGACCCTTTAAATTATGTGTTAACAGGAATTAAGGGAAAGGGCCAAAGTGGGTCGCATTGCCAAACAATTGGATCACATTTACTTCATCGAGTCGATCTTGTTGAGTCTGCATCCATTGAAAAAGTTTTTGCCACATGGAAGATTTTCCAGAATGCTGAGGAAATATAACGTGACTACAGCTCTGTACGTATCTAGTTTTTTAGTTTGCAATTCTTGGGACTTGTAAGTTTTTATGATCTGTAATATTTGTAGGATTGACGGTGACCTGAAGTTTGAAACTTTCTTAAATGAAGAAACGAGAAAGAAGATTGACAGACGAACCCCTCGAGAAAAGCAGTTCGATCTCTGCCATTACTGTAGATCAATATTTGGAACAGAACTTCCATATGAAGTTCGCCATAAAATATTTGCATTGGCTTCCAAGCAAAGACATTCCAGTGAGGAACAATAATAATCTTGTGACGACTGCCTATAGGACTTGGAAATGTCAACTCAATTTATTCGATGCGGATCAGTATTTCAATTTCTGTGTTATATTTTCATTCCAGAAGTATAGTCAATGCAAGTTAATGAAAAGGCATAATATTTTCTTCAATTCTAATATTTAAAGCATACATTCCAATGATCTGTTAACCAAAGAACCAGTGTGTAAATGAATTAAAAATGCAGTGCTAAACCATGCGTCATTTGTATAGTTTATTGTTCATCAATTAGCATAAATTGACATTGCTATTAATAGTTACAAAATTCAATGATTCACACTGCCCCCAAACACAGCAGCAGCATTACACGACACAACAGTCTTCACGTTCACAGTAGTGGTTCATTGCCTCACTTTCACTTTCATTGTTCATCTTCACCAGCAGATGAGAGTTGAATCTATTCCCCGGCTAGTGTGCATACACATTTGCTAAGCCAATTTAATTTTTGCTAAAACTTGGCTGAAATATTTATTTCATTCAATAATAGGAAACGACGACGTTTCAATCGTTGCTTTGTTCTCATGTTTTGTGATCAACAAAAAGGTGAAATGTGGACAATTATTTACCCAATACATTCAGTATTCTGATTTTTGTTTCTGAAATTTTCGCAGATTCACAATCAACTTTCGCTATTGGGAAAGGCTTGGTATTTATGAATTGAAGGGAATGGGAAATGTCTTTAGTAAACGACGAAAGTCGACTGCAGCCGCACCTGCTTCCACAATAATCTCCGTCCAATCTAATCCTCCAGGCCCTTCGAAGAAACCGAATTTGAATGGGTTTCAAGATGACAATTGGTACAAAATAAGGAATGTGGGAGACAATAATGTAAGCCCTTCTCAATTGGAAGGTCTTGCTGTATTTTAGAGTGTTCCTTTCTGTTATAGGTTGTGCAATTAGACGTGGACTCTAATAACTTCATTTGTGCCCAAGAAAATGATGACAAATTGGATGTTCAGTTGTTTCGAGCCGTCCGACAATGTAAGGGAATATTTTTCACCACCCATATACACTGTTTATACTTTGAATGATTTTGATTGTTACAGCGAATGGAAGTTATAGGATAATGGTCAAATTCCAGAAGCCCGACAGTGATGCCCCCGAAGTGTGGGACTATTTGCCAAGTAGAAAGATCCTAAGACCAATGGTACACACAATATTTAGTTGTTGACACCCTTGATTTTGATTGCTGATCTCAACGATAGCATACCTAGTTTTATTTTAAAAGTGGGCCTATTTTGGGTCAAGACCTTATCATGGAATATTTAATTTAATCCCAGGAAAGTTAAAAAAATTCATTTGCGTTTCTGGAATGAAATCAGAAAACGATCCTTTCGAAGTTAAATTTTCTGTAAAGGTGCTTTATAAAGCTTACCAGAATCTAGTAGGGTTTGTTTTAGAATATTTCGACAATGGGATGCCATCATTTTGGTCTGAATTTTGCCTGACACATATTTTCAGAATACTTAAGTTACCTATTTCAATTTATGGAATGTATTGTATTATTTAGGAGCAGTCCACCACTGAAAAACATAGTCAAAACTGGAAATCGGAAGCTGTGCCTGGCTTTAATTCTCTGTACTTAATTCAGTCAACCCCTGATCCTCAATCTTTGCTGTGCCTCAAAAATACAGGGTAATAACCGTTTAGTATTCAGAGTACACAATATCTATGACCTAATATTATTGCTTTGTTAAATTCCAGGGTTGGTGAACAGTTAAAACTTATCAAGAAAGACAATGGTGCAATTGCCGACAACTTTACCCATTGGTACTTGGAGTTACAAGATTGATGGACACACGCCAGCCCAATGATCTGTGGGCATTCGGGCCCACCGTTGCTTATTACTTGCCTTGCCATGCCATGTATACGCTCAAGCGTCCAATTCCTGGAGACCCTTTAAGACTTGCAGTATTTTTTGTAGAAAGGAAACTCCACCGTGCTATATTCAGAACGTGTTTGCATACCTTTTGGTTTGACAATGTATTTCTCAAAGATATAGATAGTGACAATAAATCGCATTTTCCTTCCAATTGTGAAAGTGCTGTCACCAATTGAGTACATTTAAACTAGCCCATATTAATGTGCAGCTAATCGTCTTTTCATATTTATATACATTCAAAGTATGCAGCAACTGTTCATGCTAATGAATTTGAAATATTAATCTGACCTGTTGCAAGCAAATAGAACTTTCATGTTTAGGTTCCAGAAGAGACTCATCATCATCGTGGAATTAGGATTACCTAAAAGCATTAGAGGAAGGATAAAGGCTCAATAAAGTTTTTTGTTTCATGTGCACAGTCTGTATCAAATCCTCGAGATAGAAATGGAAAGAGGTAAAAAACGGTGAGTTCATCGCGAATCGTGCGTCCCACACCCGGCTGCTTGCATAACTTTATTACCCCCGTTCACGTGCCGTGAGTAGTAAAAACTCATCAATGCAATACTCATAAAACACGAGAACCCAGTCCTGGGTTGTAGTTAATAATAATTTTCACTAAATCATCCTTCCTGCGATCATAGTTGCAGATGGAAGAAAGTTTTTGATCGTAGTTTGGCATACGCCCTGCAATTTCCTTTTCGACAGCAACAGCAGCATGGCCTGTAAGGTTGACTGACTGGAACTGGAAGCACTGAAAGCCAAAGCATCATGCATGTCATAGACTTGTATGATATAATGAATGTAGAATCTCTAGATATTAAAAGATTTAAACCATGAGCTAAAATGAAATGCGTGTACGAGTTTTTTCATCACATCGCATGGTTTATTCGATAGGAAATGATAAATTATTCAGATGCAGCTCATCTTTTCTTGCGACTAAAATAGTAATGCAATGCAAACACCGACGGTGTGTCAGGGGGTGATGTGATAGATATTTGACTGAAGAATGATTGCAGGTTGACGATCGCAATACTGTTTTTCACTATACTTGTTAACTAGTTCTCCAGAAAAGCATAAATAAATAGGAGAGAAAGAAAGCAAGAGAAATGTTTTTTTATACAGTTCGATTGAATAAACAAAGAAATCTTTTCTCATGAAGGGCTTGGCTTGTCCTACAAGAATCCAGTTTTCTCTCTCTTTCAAACTAAACAAATCGAATTGAGTCGAGTCGACTTTTTTGTTGGAAGGAAATCTCTCGTAGGATTTAAAGAATAATTGACAATCCAAGTCCATCAATCCATCCAAATGAATTGACGAGCGCGATTGATTACATGAGTTGACCATGTTGGGTAGAAATATGTCAATTGCCATTTTTTGACTTGAATTTCAATTATTTGCATTTACATAAATCTGACCAGTGGTGTTACAAACAACGATGTTTCAGACTACGGTGGATGAAACATGTTTTCATGGTCTTCAAATAAAATTTTGAGGAACAACGATAAAATCTCTGGCATAAATTCTTACCTTCCTGGCAAAACTCTTAAGCGAAAAGGACATGTTTCAAAATGCCCCGACAATGAAATTACTTCTATAAAGAGTCCCGAAGCCTGGTTGAAAGAAATCATGTTGGCAGATGTATCTTTTAAATACATTTCATAAATAATTTGCATTGTGTCTTTCATCTCTCTTGTCATAATCAAACTAACTTCACGCTTGTCAGTATTCATTTTCTCCCTGGTAGGTTGATTTCGCCATTGACATTGATGATTTCAGCCATCATAAAATAGGTATACGATTCCCCAAATCCCTCTTGCGCTTCCTACCTTTCTTTCAATTTCGCATTCTTTAGCATGAAATTCTGCTCTCAGTTGGGGCGTTCTTTCAAATCACACGTGAATATGTGTTACAACAACCACAGCAAATTGCCTTTTAAAGTGCATTTTGTTCATGAAACTCTTTTGAGGGAAATAACATTAATTTTTTTCGTGAGTATAGCACATGACGGCACAACCGGTCACGGTAGTCGCTTTCAGTAAGCATTTTTGTATATACCAGCTAAAAAAGAAAATCCAAAAATCTTTCTCTGGCAATTATCAAGCACAGCAGCAGACGCACATATCTGCATCTTTGGAAGTGGAAGTATTGTACGTGATTTACTTTCCTCCTGTGCCTTTCAAAAGTATGCACGCATGCACGCATATTAATCTTAATTCCAATCAGCAATCAAACGTCCAGCTTTCGGACTCTTAACCGGAGTTTCTACTCTGCATGAATGTTTAGCTAATTTTCCAATTGTGCATGGGTACACTATCTGTAAAATGGACAGGTTTTTCATCCCTGTATCAATTCCACTAGGAGATTTGAGACAAGCAGCAAAGTATTTCATGCAGATGAAGCATATAATGTATGCAAAAAAAGAAAAAGGATTCCAGAAAAAGGAAAGAAAGATGAGACTGCTTCCACCATCATCATTAATTAGCACAATTGTTCCTTCTACATTCTAGCTTAAAATGAAAGTGAATACATTAGTAATTTCGTCTATTCGCAGGTATATTGTTCTTTTTCATCTTTGTGTTATTGTTCATTGTGACGAAGATGTCATTCTTCATGTTGGATAATTAGTACCTTAGTCGACTCAAAAAACTTGAGCAACTTTTTCTTTAAAAACTTACAAAGAAGAGGGAACCTTCTATACATGTCAAACAGTTGAATTAATTTCAGAAACTAGCCTAACTAAACTAAACTAGCCACATCATTTGATGCACAGAAGTTTACATTTTTATGGGATTCCTGGATGGCTCACCATCGAGAGAGTCGGATTCTTTTATGCATGCATTTTTTCGAGGGTTGGGAGATTGCCTTCACTTTATGATATTTGTGCATTTTATACTTTTCCTTTTTTCATATAATAATATTCAGATTCTCTTATTCTCTCCCCCTTCTTTCTTGCTTTCTTTCTCATCAATTCGCCTTTAACTCCACATCCCTATTCCCTTTATTGCCAATTCAAGCAAAGTGGAAAAACGCAGTGCACAGGCCAAGATGATTTTTCTATGTTCTGGGGAAAAGAAAATGTTGAATGTACAAAATCTTTCTCAACTCAAACTCAACCTCCTCCAAAAATTGAACTAATATTTACTTCATTCGAGAAATGATCTACGCTATTATACGCATGCATGGAAAGTGCAGAAAGAAACTGCGTGAGCTCTACTCCATTGATTCAGTAGTTTGCATTTCATTTCATTCCATTATGGAACAGAAGAACAGTGAGAGAGTTGCTGGCTTGCTGAGGAGATTGTGAAATATGGCCACTGCTAAAGTTTCCCTTCCGGGGACAAGAAGAACCAGTTGTCAGTTCAGTAGAACTGCATTGTGAATACTGATCTGAATCTGAATGGAAAGAAGAAGAAAGACGCATGAAGAAAGAAAAATGACCACTCTATCAGTGCCTTTCATTTGTTATTATTGTGTACTTGATCCTGATCCAATTCAGATCGAATCAAATCACGATTGTTAAACAAAGACTTTTGTAACAATAAAAAGTGCTCTTCTTCTATTCCATGGTTGAATTCATTATAAGAAGACGAGCATTCTTTTCAAAAATAATTTGCCACTGTCATAGGTATATTCTTCATGAAGTGAAATGTGCTTCTTTAGTGGCCACATTGATAAAGTTCAAAAGTACGACTGATTGTTGGAATATACAACTTTGCTTACATCCTCCGATGTGCAGGGGGAAGCTTCAGACATAGAGAAATGGAATTAGTTTTAATCCCTGAACCATAAAGAGCAGAAGGCGTGTAATTAGTTTTGTGCTATGTTCAGTATCAGTCCTCAGAACTCATTGTCCATGTTGCATTTCACGTACATAACATGGGCTATTAATTTGCTTTTACAATTCTTATAAAAGTGTGTCCTGATCTCATTCGCCTATTACTCCATGAATTGAACGATTCAAAAATTATTTGGGAATGCAAATATTTGTTTAACAAGAAGTCTGAAAGCGATATTGGAATACATAATTCTAACGTTGTCATAAAGCATTACGACAAGTGTTTGTAAAAGGAATATGAGACTTTGGATGGTGAGTCAGTACAGTGGATTTGATTGGGGAATTTGACATTGAGGAACAAGATTGCTTGCAAAACTACGTATAACCAGAGAATCTACACAGGCAATAGGATAGGATCAACTTTCTTTCTGGGACGCCATTTTGGAAATATTCTGCTCAACTTTTGCATTGTTTTCCAGGACTGATTTAAGTTTCAAACTCTAACTTGTTTTTAAAAAACTTAACTCTTTTTACCTAAATCTGCCTAAACGATATAAAAGTAGTGAAAGTTACTTACAGTTAGATAAAGATAAAATAAATACAACTGTTAATTTTTACCCTACGTCAAATTGTTAAGTGAAACGTCAAATTGAAAGATTTAAGGCATACTTGCTCGTCAAATTGAAAGTAAGGAAAACATAATGAATAAATGAATGCAGAAGGTCTTGTAACAAGACAATTTTTATTACATTAATTAGGAAAAATGAACCTGTCCTAAAAAAGATGAAAGACGATGAAGATTCGGTGACAGCAA
>JAQIWU010002084.1:0-13483 GCA_034696445.1 Isotomiella minor
ATCTCATTCGCAGTAAACCGAGTCTTGAGTGTTAGCTCGTATCCAACTTAGAAGTTGACCCATTCTTGTGTATACCCCTGGATATTTGTCATCCGCACACCCGCTTCCAAACGAGACAATCCCAATCTAAAATCGATCCTCATCATGTGCAAATCAAATTAACTTTAATCTTTCAACTATTTTACTTGTTCGTAAACTGGCTGTGAACCGTTCCTCTTTATGAACAAAGGGCCACCAGAATCACCTAGCAGTAGTTGAAAATTGTTAAGAAAAGTCCCCTAAAAATAATTGACGTTTTGATACCCTGACAAGAGTCTTGACCAGTGGCTGCTGCACACATCATCATGGCTCTAATTTTCACTTGTTCTTTAGACTTGAGATACCTTCTGCCACAAAGTTTATTGGATATGACGTTCACCTAAAAACGAGGGACAGGAACATTTCATTTTCATTGATAGTCGTAATATACTTCTTATGGCACAAAATAAGGTTACCATAGTTTGCATTTGCATCGTTGCTGGAACACCGCCATACATAGTTGTTCCCCACCCTGCCACTATTGCTTCCTTGCCGTCATAAGGTGTCCCCAACTGAGGACTAATGCAAACCGGGGACAATCGTGAAGAGAATCCTAATGGCCGTTTTAGCTTTATCAGGGCAACATCGTATTCCTTTGTGTCTAGGTCGTATCTGCACTTGCAGCAACATTTTGTGATTAACATGGTTTCAACGCCATCGTCAAAAAGGTCAACCTTGGGTGAACTTTGATACTATCCATTTGAGGCACAATGATGTCCGAATCATTCAGACTATTGGTTCCCAAATAGATCTTAAATTTCTCAAGTCCCTGCTGTTCAAGAATTTCTGCACAATGTGCCGCCGTCAGTAAGTACCTTCTATTGATGACAGAAGTTCCACAGAGTAGCTTTGGCTTCTTGTCTCCAACCTACAATATATTTTTCCTTTTGTCAATGTGAGATCTTCCATGAATCAAAGCTTACATAAACGATGGCCCCCACCCAAGGCCAGGCATTTTTCTTACTGACCATCCCACCCACAATCCTTCCACTTGAATTCGTAGCGGCAGTGGTGACTCCACAACCACATTTCTCAGTTTTCCGCCATCCTTTTGGATAAACTTTGACTTGGCCTGGTTTTACCAACAACTTCCTTACTACCCAAGCATCCTCATCATTCTTTCGAAATAATTTTGAAGGCTGAGTGGTTTCAAAAATGTCACAAAAAAACAGCACATAAATAAAGAGTGAAAAAGTAGTGGTCATCTCGCGACCTGTTCAATTTTAAACTGCGACTGAACAGAAGCAAATAACCAAAGCAGTAAAACAAATACGAGACTACATAATTAAGCGCTGAAAGACGTCAACTTTACTTAATAGTAAAGACATAGTTTATTGTAATTAGGAGGAGTAAAACACTTTCGCCAAAGTCGTCTGACCCGAATCCATTCACAATGAGAAGACGAAGCGAAGCGCATGCAAAACTGTGGATCCCAACCGTTTGACAAAGAGCAAAGAGTCTGGGAATCTTAAAACCGGGGAAATGAATAATTCTGCATCCTCACAGCAGCCGAGACCAAATAAAATATCCGTGGTCATTCTTCATTCATTCCTTCATTCTCGTCTCGTCATTTTTAAAAACAAAATAAAATTCTAGTTTTCTGCTCTCGTCTTTCATCTGAATTGAACCATGATGACCGCAGTGGAGCCCCCGAAGCACCAGGGGGGATCAGGTCCTTTGGAGCAGTTCATCCTGCTGGCCAAAGGGACGAAGGGTATGGCGGCGGCGGAGTTGGTGAGGCAGGCCCTTGAGGCTCCAGCTCTCTACGTTTTCAGTGAACTCATGGACGTCCCTAACATCAAAGAGGTAAGCTAAAAGCTAAACAAAAGATAATGGCCTTGAGGATTAACTTTTTTGTGGATAGTTGAAAGGGGGTGAGCACAACGGGACTTGGGAACTTCTTAGCATATTTGCCTACGGGTCCTTCAAGGACTACCTAAGTAACAAAACTGACTTGTCTCTACCTGAACTGAATGTGGCACAAACAAAGAAATTAAAGCACTTGACGGTGGTGACCCTGTCGGAGAAGGATAAGAGGATTCCATACGTCACCTTGCAGCAAGAGCTGAGTATTGAGGACATTAGGGAACTCGAAGATCTAATTATTGAGGCGATATATGCAGGTGAGTGGGTGGTCGCTATGACGACGACGACCAGAGTGACCTTTGTTTATTATTACTTTCCATAGAGATAATTCGAGGGAAGCTGGATCAGAAGAATGCATTCTTGGAGGTGGATTCTACAATTGGACGAGATATTAGACCAGAAAACGTTAATACTATCGTCAATACGCTGGAGGCGTGGTGTGACGCTTGTGAAAATGTGTTAGGCTCTTTGCAAAACCAGATGGATAGGGCTACGGCAGAACGAATTTCTAGGATGCAACGAAAGGAGCAGTTAGATCAAGAGGTAATAGAATTATTATTGCTTTTTCTTTGAAATACATTTATATGATCTGTTTGTTTGTCTTTGTAGGTTGCAAATTTAAAAAAGACGGTCAAAGTTCACCCTGTCGATTCCGAAGAAATGTTGGTGGACTCAAGAGAAGGGATGACGGATCGAACCCCTGCGAAAAAGTCAGTCAAAAAGGGTGGAGGTTTACGAGGGTCGTCGAAGATGTTCAAATAACATCATGTCTGAATAACTGAAACCTCGTAATCGACTCGATAAATTAGACATATGTATCCTTTTAATTGTTCGTAACATCTGTCTCTTTATTTTCAATCCTAAGGGTATGAACTCAAATAAAAAATATTTAAAAAGTTGTCATAAATAACAGCCCAGGGCAGGATTCAATTCTTTAGCCTAAAAGCCGTTCGACATAGAATTAGAATTAGGATAAATTTCTAATTTTTGCATTTCAATTTGCGCATGAGAAATGTCTGTGAGGGCACTTTGTACTCGGTCCAAAAGGGCTTCACCTCTTCCAATGACTTCTTTCAATTTTGAAGCCGCGTCGCTGTTTTCCTGCTCTAAACGTCGTAAACTTGCCAACTACAGACAAAAACACAGACAATCGTTAGCATGACAACCCTACCACATAAACTGACATTGACATGACTGACTCACCTGCAATTCCGTGGAGGAATCTTCACTTGGCAAAGAGTCTATCAAGTAGTCGATGTCCTTTGCACATCTCGCAATCAGGGAAGCAAAGGTCAACGTGTAGTCTGCAATTAAAACGTACAATATTCAATGTCTCCTGGTACTTTAACAGATAAGATTGTATACCTTCTGTAGAGGCTAGTCCACTAGGTCCACTTCCTCCTCCGGTCGCTGCCACTTGCTGAAGGACTCCGATGCTGTTGCAAAAATTTTCTGCTTGCTAAAACCCAACATAAAAAAAAGTCAAATTGAAATCTTGTTCAAACAACAATTGAAATTGACCACTTACGGCATTCACGGCGTCCTGAAGTTGGGTCAATCGGTCTGCCATGGTTTACTGAAGAGAATCCTAATTTCTGAAATTGATTTGGGTTCAAAAGTAATTAATTTACAAACACAAATGAAAGTTTGACTTTTTTGCGTCTCGAGTCTGTTGAGGATCTACGATTGCCCCAAACGGTGTAAACAAGTTTGGACTGTGTTGTGCAAGGTGCAAAGTCCACCTGAGTTGTCATTCAGTTCTTTTTTTGAGGAAGTAAAAATAAAATTACAGACACAGACTTTATACTCTTTTGACATTCAGGGACTTAAGAGGCTGTAAGGACGTGGTAAGTTTTGGGTCGACTGGAAGGTGTGGTACTCATTCATTATTTTTATTTGTTCCCATAGGGCCATAAAATGCTGAAACTTGCCAAAATTCTGCCGGCCACTTTGGGTCAGGCACAGAAGTTGATGCGGGCATCTGCATGCTATGCCTCTACGGATCAGGGATACAACTTTGGTAGGTTCACTGTAAAGTTTCAAGTAGGTTAGGTAATAAAGGGTCGTCTGGTTTTCTTTTCAGAGTTGACTGATGTACAAAGGGAGCTGCAGCAGTTGGTGAGGAAGTTTTCTCGAGAAACAGGTAAGCATTCAGACGGCATTTGGATTTCTGACGTGTATTATCCTTTTGACTGTGTAGTTGCTCCAAAGGCTGCAGAATATGACAAAACGATGGAGTTTCCTTGGGAGTTCGTTAAGAAGCTGTGGGAGCTAGGGGTTCTGAATCCAATGATTCCGGAAAGTTGTGGTAAGTCTAGTGACTTGATGTGAGTTGCTGTCAACTTTATATTTTATTTTAACTATAGGTGGACCTGGGCTGGGCTGCTTGGAAGCTAGCGTTGTAGGAGAGGAACTGTCTTGGGCCTGTACAGGCATTTCAACGGCATGCTTGGGGAACTCTTTAGCTGTAAACTTACTAATTTCCACTGTTGTAGCCAATATTTTATTCATTCCCACGTTATTGTCAGATATCACCAGTTCTCTTGGGTGGCTCAGATGCTCAGAAAAAGAAGTATTTGGGGCGTTTGATGGAACAACCCTTAATTGCCGTGAGTGTTGAGCGATAGGGATGCAAACGTTCGACTAAATTCAAGCTTAACAATTTTTGTAGGCTTACTGCGTCACAGAACCTGCCGCTGGAAGCGATGTTGCTGGTTTGAAAACCCGTGCGGAAAAGAAAGGCGATGAGTACATCCTGAATGGACAGAAAATGTGGATAACTGGAGGAGGTGTCGCTAATTGGTATTTTGTTTTGGCCCGAACAAATGCAGATCCAAAAGCAGCAGCCGGGAAAGCATTCACAGGCTTTATTGTTGACGCCGATTCACCTGGTGTCACAAAAGGCCGAAAGGTATGGAATCACAATATTGTTATGACAACGATAGACAATGACAGTAGATTACGGTACGCAGGAAATCAATATGGGTCAAAGGTGCAGTGACACCCGAGGGATTTCCTTTGAAGACGTTAGAGTGCCAAAAGAGAATGTCTTGACAGCGGAAGGGCAGGGTTTTAAACTAGCGATGGGAGCCTTCGACAGGTCAGAGCTGAAACTAATTTGAATTGTGGAAAAATTGGCATTGTTAGAACCACCATTCATTCGACCATTTTTCATTATTCGTTTTTAGGACCCGACCTCCGGTACGCCCACAAGCATAGCAAAAAGATTTTACTTGACAATGACAATTCCTTCACACTTTTGCGGAATTGTAGGTAGCCGCTGGGGCCGTGGGACTTGCACAACGAGCTATGGACGAAGCTACACAGTACGCTTTACAAAGGAAGACTTTTGGTACTGAAATCATAAACCATCAGGCTGTTGCACATTTGTTAGCTGACATGGCAATCGGAGTGGAGGTGTCAAGACTAATGATGATGAGAGCCGCTTGGGAGTTGGACCAAGGTCGCCGGAATACATATTATGCCTCCATTGCAAAAGCAATTGCAGGGGAAACCGCAAATAAATCTGCAGCGGACGCAGTGCAGGTAAAATCTAGTTTCATTAAAACCAATATAATGTCCCCAGTCACTAGTACCTGACGTTTTTGTATAGATCTTTGGAGGCAATGGTTTCAATACTGAATATCCCGTAGAAAAACTGATGAGGGACGCAAAGATATATAAGATTTATGAAGGAACAACTGAAATCCAGAAGCACATCATAGCTCGTGAATTGGTTGGACGATTCAAGCAAACCATCACATAATCCCTCGTTGACATGACATCGCCTGAACTTATTGAACCTGGAATTCCGTGGCAATATGCAATACACATTCTCTATAAAATATTCTTCCATAATTTAACAAATTGTCCTCACATTATCATCTTGATCATGGAAATAAAATCACGAATCCGTAAAAGCACGGAAGTTGATTATATGATTATATGATTATGCGTAAAAGACAAGGGGAAGTTGTCTCAAAGTGCCTCATAAGGAGAAGAAGAGTCGCAATCGCAACAGCTGGTTGAATGGTCCTCCCATGTGCTCCTCCGATCAAGAAGTTACCTTCAGTTGTCAGTTCTGGAAGAAAACCCTTGTAAACAAACAATAAATCATTTGTGTGGAGTGGATCACGTTGGCGACATGGGGAAGCACAAGAAGGACAAAGTCGGAAAGGCGCTAAGGGATAATCCCTTATCTTCCGCCCCACGCGGTTCCCTGGGTGAGCAAATGCATTCAGACAAGTTTGTGTCTCCTTCCCTCAAAAACCAAAATAGTGGAGAAGGGGAACCCGATGTGGAACCTGAGGTATGTGTTGTCGTTGTCATTACTACGCCCACGTGGATAACCATACTTCCGTCTTCTATTTTCTTTCAGTTCGTGGACAGTAAAACGACCAAGAAATTGTTGAGGCAGGCCCAGAGACAGCAGCGACAGTTGGAGGACGAAGCGGAGGAAGCTGACGAAGGTTATTCGAATGTAAAATCCAAGAAACAGTTGAAGTTGGGGAGTGGCAATGATGGCTCGGATGATGAGGAGGATGAAGGAGAACTCGGCAACGATGACGTTGGACCTCCGGACGAAGGAAAATTTGCATCAGAGATTGTAATTATTTAGCAGTCGCACTCATTTTGTACTCTAATTCTTTGGTTTTTATTTTAATGTTCTTTAGGAGATTGATCCTGATGATGAGTTTGCGCTTGAACGTTTCATGAACAAAAATCCTGAACCTGCAAAGAAATTGGGGGAAATCTTAATGGAAAAGCTGACTGAGAAAAGGACAGAGATTGAATCGCAGCTTTCAGACGCAGGTATTGAACAAAAAATCTCCTGAAGGAAGTGGTCTTTATTGTACATATTTATCTTCACCAGGTCTTGTGATGAAGAAACTTGACCCTCGCGTAGAAGCCATGTATGAAGGTGTCAAAGAAGTACTCTCCAAGTATAGAAGTGGTAAATTGCCAAAGGCCTTCAAACTCATCCCTAGATTGACTAATTGGGAACAGGTCCTTGCGATCACTGGTGCGTAAGACTGCTTCTATGTACCTTAAGGAAGTGTGACTGATTCATTTTGTCCTTCCCACAGATCCTAACGTGTGGTCTGCAGCAGCAATGTACCAAGCCACCCGGATTTTCACCTCCAATTTGAAAGAAAAAATGGCACAAAGATTTTTTAATCTGGTTCTTCTACCGCGTGTACGGGACGACATTGCAGAATATAAAAAGCTGAATTTTCATTTGTATCAAGCCTTGCGAAAGGCGTTGTTTAAACCTGGGGCTTTTATGAAAGGAATTTTGATACCTCTGTGTGAAGTAAGTGGTGAAAATCTAACCAACGCGTCATTTTTCGCATAATAATTTTATGAAATATTAATATAGAGTGGAACTTGTACACTGCGAGAGGCAATAATTATTGGATCCGTCATGGCTAAAAATTCCGTGCCTTTGTTACATGCAGCTGCTGGAATGCTAAAAATTGCAGAAATGGATTACTCTGGAGCAAACTCGATCTTTCTCCGCATTATCTTGGATAAGAAGTACGCACTACCCTACCGTGTGATCGATGCCGTGGTATTTCATTTCCTGAAGTAAGATTTCGGAAATTATGCATTATTGCTTGATATCATAATGTGGACAACCGCTAATAAGTTGATAATTATGCTCCTAGATTTGAAAAAGAAAAACGCCTCTTGCCAGTTTTGTGGCACCAAGCCCTACTAGTATTCACTCAACGGTACAAAGAATACATGAGCTCTGAACAGAAAGAAGCCCTTCTCAACCTTTTGAAAGCCCATTCTCACCAACAAATTACTCCTGAAATAAGAAGGGAATTGATGAATTCGAAATGTCGAGACGATGTCACTGCAGAGACAACTTTGGCAAAATCTGTGGCAGATGTTACAATGAGGGATGATTCGTGAATTGTACATTTGACTTTTGTTTTTCTATCATTAAAAGTTCAAGAACAAAACAGTCATGAGGCTACACTTTCTTTCCTGATTTATTGTACAAATATTTATCATCAATGACAAGAACATTCTAATTGGTGTTGCGTCTGAGACCTTAAATTAGGTTATCACAAATTTTACAACTCTATTCACATTATGTTTACAGCATAGGTTATTAAAGTAATCTTGAATACGATTGACGAACCACAGTTAAGATCTATTCCAGTCAGAATCTGGGAAGTCTGCACCAAAATTTGCTAGCTCCAATCAGCAAAACGGAGAGTGGGCTGGGGCTGGAACGGTAGTCGATGGGTTGTCATTACAATCATAATTTTCTATGAACAAAATATTCCAGTCTCTTGAGTAGCATTCAAATTAAAAACAGACAGACTATGCACCACCTTAACATTACCATGTGACTATAAGCTACGCACTAGGAGAATTGTGAGGGACGCCGGTGGCCTAATATTGGGTCATCATCAGTTGAATTATAAAGTCTCTGCCTGGAAGAGGTAGAAGTGGACAGTGCATCTTTTAACCTTTCTACAAATGTCATATACGGCAATTCGTCATGCTGGCCAAAATCGAAGTCAGCCACTTCCACAGAGTACCTCCCTCGATTTTCCCAAAAGTAAGCAACCCCAAAGATAATCATAACAAGAGCCAGTAGAGAACAGGTCAATGGGACTATTACGATGGACAGTGGCTGCTTCTTACTTACGTTGTATGCATTCACTAGCGTTCTGTTGACAATCCTACCAATGTCATTTTGTATGATAATAATTAAGGTGTGGTATCCAGGCTTCCCAAAATACCACCCGTATGGAATATCACAATCTGTCGTCCCGTCTGGGTAACCACAAGTTTCATTCCCTGTAAGATTGTAGACTCCTTCGTGCATCTGTATGCAGTAGGTGAATGGCTGGGATCCGTTGCACAGAATCCGCAAATTCAGCAACCGTCCATGTGGGAACCATGTTTCTCCATGAACAGAGAAATTGGATATGGGATCTAGAAAAGAAGGACAAAAAGGTTTTAGGAGTCCATTGAGATTACCATGTGCCATGTATTACTCACCTCTGGCTGTCACGATGCCTTCAAAAACTCCACCCCTTGTCATAGTTGTGTTCGGATGCGTTTTACTGGGAAATAATGCCGTGAGAGTGACATTAAAGGAATAGTCGCCCTCCTTCGTAATGTTGTGCTTGAGGGAAGGGGAGGTAGTGTTTGCCATGAACCCTGTTGAGTTGTACCAAGTCCAAGTGACATTCGTGCCCTGCTTCAAGTAATCGTACGGATCGTGGAGATTGACAGCCAGTGTCGTCTCGTTAGCTGTAGATATGAGGTTCGAGGCCTTCTTGAAAGGGACAATTCCTTCTTGACGAGCCTCAAGTTTGCCTACGAAATTGGGACTCAGTAAAAAATTTGAGACTACGGTGCCTACATTTTTGGTAAAGAAGAAAATTTGGTAGGTGACAGTGGCCGTGACGGCATAGTTCCCCGGAAAAATGTATTTGTCTGTCCCATTTTCAGCTTCGTAATTCAGAGTCCAGTTACAGGTGAACCCATTCTTCTTGTCCAAGTGGTCAACCTGATTCCGATATCGCCCCGTCAGCTCCACCCAGTTCACATCATAGCTATCCTGCTTCCAATTCTTGAGGCTCAAGACGAACGTCACATTGGATCCCATGAGGACTGGTTCATCGGAGGTAATCTGAAGGGTCTCCTCAGCTTGTGGCTTCGACGAGGAGAAATGCAGACAGTGGAGGAGGAGTAAGGAAAACACCAGGGTAAGGTAAGGGGGCATGTTGTTGGTCACTCCAGTCGCCTTCTTCGGAGGTCACAATGGTGCTACTACGGGAAAGAGAGAAACGATCAAGATTACGAATTGTTAAAGGAATATGAGCATGATTATTCTTACCAATTCTGATTTTATAAAGAAAAACGTCCTACGTCGCTCCAAGAAGGATTAGTCCGAACGTTCACATGGGCGAGAAGAAAATTGCAATTTAATTTTACTTATTTAATCAATTGTTTGTTGTGACACCTCAAAAATTCGACAATTTGGAAATCAAAAAGACATCAGCTGACACGAGTGAGTCATCCAGGCTTTGTTTTTGCTGCTTGCCCTTCCTCAAACATATGCATATGAATGTCATAAATCGACACTATCTCGCCATTCGTATTTGTAAATGGTGTATTTTTGAAATACAATAATTGTTTCTGTTCACAGAACCAAAACAAAACCTCAGCAGATCTAAAGCTTACTTGAACTGGGCAACTATCTCCAAACCAAAGATTTCGAACGGCTTCTACTACGGAAGCCTAATACCAACCATCAGATGCAACCGATACAAATCAATTTATTGCTCTATCTACATCCAATTTTCTATGTTACCTACTAGCATCTCTAAATTCAACAAAAATGAAAAATCGGGTTTCATTAGGGAACCGCCAACTTGGCCCCTGTTACTATTTTTTTGATAACACTAATCAACATTGCGAGAGGCTATTTCGGCATAACTTTTGATGAAGACCTTTGAAGGCGAATCTATAGTTAAAACGGCGTCTGTAGTTGGAGACGGAAGGGTAGTCGAATCAGTCTTATCATCAGACTCAGCAGTGATTTCTTCTACTTTTTCTACTATATTTTTTTCTGGTAAGTGCAATTTTATCCGTCTAAAGTTGTCCAAAGCGGCCATGAGGATCTCGCAATCACCAACGGTTAGGGTGTACTTCTGCGTGTACTCTTCCAGTGGGATAGTGATAAGGTTGTCAAAATAATGCGAGAGTTCTGAATCAGCAATTTCAGATAACGCCAGTGGTGAAGTGCCTTGGGACCGCGTTGGAGGTTCAAGCTCAGGTGACAAAGGAACTTCTAATGACGTGCTACGAGGTGTTGAAAGGATAGAAGAGGTATCTCGCGGCGACAACAGAGATTCTTCAAAGCTTGTCGTGGCGGTAGTACTACTGGTAACAGCAGCCGAGAATGACATCGGCCTTTTTATGTCCTCCTTTGGATCCACATTGTACTCATCGCTGTTGGGTTGTCGCGGAGAAGCTGGAACTGAGGCTGGTTGAGACTTTTTACAGTGGTTGTGATTTAGACTCTTGTTGGTGTAGTGATATTGCGGAAGTACTCCATCAGGAAGAATTGTTTTCCAATCAAATTCCCAATCCGGACACCTTCTCCCTTGCTGCTCTTGGTCGTTGTGAGCGAAGGCACAAAACAATCCCCTGGGACATCCACTTGCAAGCCCTAAATCCTTACACTTCGAAAATATAAATCCTTACAATTATTGTTACAAGATCAACTAAAATGAGGTACATACTTGCATCTTTTTATAGACCTCCGGATGAAACTGCTGTTCCATTCTTGTGTGACACTTTGGACAATCTTCCTTGCGGGGGCAGTTACTCGGCTCTTTCCACTCTTCGCCGACTTTGACGAGTTCACACGCAGTAGACGTATATTGACAACTTCCAAATGGTCTTCTTCGTTCCTTCTTGGTATGGTAATTAGGACAAGTAGTGTAATCACAGATCCGCAAATTCTTTTGGCACATTTCAGTCTTGTAGTGCAACGTCACATGAATTGGATCTGAACCAAATTTCAAATATACATACCCAGCCTTGTAAGCTACATTGCATATGCCCTTACCTTCCCAATCCTTCGTACTTGACGTTTGAGTCGACGTTGCTTTCTTTCTTGTTGGGGAAGGCATAATTACGTTATGAACTGTGGCTAGAACGTGAGTGCAACCAATAAACGATACGTGAGATAACAAAGGTGTCGCCAATCTTGATCTATTGGCAGCTTCTAGGGCAGGAAATTACCTGTTTCAAAAAAACATTTTTACATTTTTTTAAAGAAACAAGAACGTTTTATCACTAATGGTAACTATGTTTGTAAAAAAACAACCAAACTGAAATGTTTTACTTAAAAAGTTTATTTTGTCATAGAATTTTGAGTACAATGTTTTACAATGGTATATCGTCACAATTACGTGGGAACAACCTCCTTTGGAATGAGCGGACTATTAATTTTGGGAAGGAATCCAAAGCCATTGGTAAGTACAATGACTATTCCAATCGCGATTACCAGGTAGGCAATGAAATAGCTGATACCGTTGCCCCCCCTTCTGAAGTACTGAAATTCGATAAGAAAAAACACTCCAAGTAGTAACGCTTTCACTCTATTGTCTCCTTTTGGTTCAAATTCTATTCCAAGATCCCCAACAAAATCTTCAAATTCTTCTCCCGAACATCGCGTGATTTTGCCAATTTCTGAAATTCCATCGTCCATGCAAATTTCAAATTCTTCGTTGAAACACCATACTACGAATGGCACGGCCGGTAGATAACAGGGGGCTTGAATTGTGTAAACCATCCTGCCTTGCCCATCCTTTATGTTGTATGTTGATCCGAACAGTTCCTGTTCCATTGTTCCTAGCAAATATCCATCTCCGAGATTTACCGATACTACCTAGATATCTTTATTAGTATTTTCGAAATAACAAAATCCCTGTAAATCTTACCCCTTTAAGACCAAAATTCCACTGACTCCCCGTTGATGAAAGAACGGGTTTTCCCAAGTAATCCACTACATCATATTGAAAACCAGATCTAAATCTTGAAAAGAAGTAAGTGTTGGTTAATCCCACGTAATAAACGCATCTTCCGGCAGAATTCCATACGCCTCGTTTCTCCTTGGGGTTGAAATCCTTTATTTCTACACAAAATATTTTTGTTGCGGCGAGTAGATATGCCAATATTAGTTACCTGGAGGGAACTTCTTACAAGGCCTAAAAAATAGATGGTCAACGTTTTCTAAGTATTTGATGTTCTCAGGACCTGGGCCTCTGGTAAGTAGTTGTGCTGTATTATCAATTGTTTAAATAGTAGTACAAAAATGAGATATCAAAAGATGTTATTCGTTGTTATTCATACCATCGACAAGAAGTCCTCTTGAGTAATGGCTTCCCCCGATAATTTCCCGCTTTGAGCTAGAGCTGATGCTAAAACGCTTGGGATCCAAATTGAGTTGTGGGGCCAATACTGATGTACGCCGCTTGAACTTGGTGGTTGGAGGATTGACACCAACACTGGGCTCACTTATACCAGTTTCACTGGGTCCCGGTGTGTTCAAACTACTCTCAGCTGGAGGAGGTTTGCTTAATGTTACTTTCCTGTTGCTTTTCGACCTTGACTGCGAGCGATTTTGGTGTCCTCTGTTCAGTTTATGGCTGCCATGACTAGTCTCGTTTACAGTAATTTGACTATGATTGCTTCTGCTTTGACTCCGACTTGGCCTTTGGTGCGAATTTTGGTTTTTTCGAAGCTGTTCATTCGCAGATTCTTTGGGGGGTGAATTCATTGTTTACTTAAGAAATATGCGGTTGCCTAAATCACCCTTGACAGCTGAAAATGGAAAAAAGTTCGGTTATACCACTGCTTATTTAGTATGCTCTGTTTATTATACTACTGCTCGGAAGTAGCGTGCTTCGCACTCACTCAAATTATTGTGCGCATACTTGCAAGCGCATTCTTCAAATTCACGGTTCAGGCGTGCATTAATCAAAATCGTTCA